>JADGIX010000093.1:0-45958 GCA_027595885.1 Globomyces sp. JEL0801
ATACTGACTCTTTAGATGGAGGAGGGAGAGATTTTCCATTCGCCTTAGAGAATCCGATATGTTCTATTATTTGATAATGATTATTACTATTAGATGATGAGTTGAATAAGTCATGTTTAAGTTTAGAATCAGATTCTTTAGATAATCTAATTGGCGTTGAATATTCTCTGTTCTCGTTCTGCTGGTACCGTGTATTAACTTTTTCGTTTTTTGCAGATGTCACTGAAAATGCATCAATGTGTTGCTGTATATGTGGTAAATTTGAATTTTCAGGGAATCTTCTTTTACCTTCCCGTCCAAATGGTTCAATAATGATGTGATTGTTTTTTGAGGATGTGTCAGCAAATATCTCTTCAAGTTTGGACAATGACTCATTAGATGGTGGAGGAAGTAACTGGCCATTGGCTTTAAAAAAGCCTGTATATACTCCCGTTGGTTCCGCCGAGTGAAACCCAGAAAATTCTGGAACGCATCTTAAATGTGTGCCATTCTGATCATTTAAATGCGTTTCAGATGCATCTCTAATTAACCCAATATCTAGGCCTTTTACCTGTGAAGGCTCTTGAGAGTTTTCTGACTGCTTTGGAAAAGACAAATTGGCTAAAAGTTGTGAGGATATATCTGCATCATAAAATTCATCTTCGAGTTGTGATGAAAAACTCTTCTTGGATATCATATTGGAAGATACTAGTGGTACATCTTCATTGTTACTCTTCGCATAGTCTTTTACAACCAATGACACATTTTCTGGTATATTCAAGTGTTCAGTGCAATCTATGGATGTTGATCCTAACGAAACACCTCCTTCTCCGCTTAACGGAGAGTGCAGGTCAATTTTAACTTGATCTTGAACTTCTGTTTTTGATGTGTTTAACGATTTTAATTCAGTCTCAACAGGACTCCCGAAAGTCTGTGATTCTTCCAGTATCTATCAGTCAGTAAAAATGAAGTCACTTGAGAAATTATATCAAACGATTTTGAATAATTAGGCTTTAATTGTAATGGGTAAGAAAGTGAACTAGTAGATGATGACGTTGTCGTTATGGATTGGGATTTGGTGCTTGTAGTCGGTACGATTTTAAAAGGAGATGAGACTTTCAATCCACTGTGATAATTTGTGCGGTTCACTTTCGGGGTTTGATGTAATTTAGGTGGTACTTGCGCGAAAGTTTTCAAGAAAACGGCTTGTCTTTTGTCAGTAGTTTTGGGGGTAGATGGAAACTCACTCCACTTTAAAAGTTTAGGAGTAAATTCAGCATCTGGATTTTTGATTTGACTATTAAGAAACTTTTCTTTCCTAGAAGTAAAGCCGGATCTTATTGGTGTTTTAAAGGATTGTAAATGAGAATTGTCACCAATTTTTGGAGCTGCTGGATCTTCTTCATAATCAGCAGAACACATTTGGGTATTCGATTCATTTTTTACACAGTCATTCGTTAAATCTCCATCGTTTTGTTGTTTTGGTTGGCCATCACATTGAATTTGAGTTTGTATAGAATCAACCACTTGCTTCGTTATCACAGTCATGATCCAGTCACATGTTTCAGTCATGACTAATAAGAGCGACATATTTAATACATTTGATGCGATACTTGCTGGTGAATTAACGTACGATTTCAACTGGTGGTAGTACTTTGGGGTATCATTCACACATTGAACTTCCTCATCAGATGGTGTTTGAAAACTATATCCTGATAGTTTAGTGTCAATTCTGACTGGAAGATTGGTTGTTTCAGATAATACTAATTTCGGTTTCCGAGATTTTGACTGCTCCTTAGCAACTTCAAAAATAGATTGATTTGGATTTTTAGTACCTAATGAACCATGAAACTTCTCATATCTAGACATGATAGAATGGTCATCTAAAAGTGCATTTTCGAATTTTTGTTTTCTGGTAATCCCAACCGAACTATCGGACGAAAACAAAGATAACCTAGGTTTACCTCGATTGATTTGATTTCTTTGTCGCTTCTGTGCAATTATTTAGCTTTATTGTGTAAATACTTACAGAGTAAAAATAGTTTTTGGAAGGTTCACTTCGACTTGTTGAATCAGATATTAGTTTTGCAGATGAATTTGATTTCTTTCTTTTATTTGAAATTCGGTTATCTGAATGATGAAGTGAATTTGGAAACAATATTGGACTAGTAGAGGAATTCAACTCTGGCGTTATGCGTTCATTAGAAATTTTTGAAGGAGTTTCTAGTAAGTGGTTTGAATAATTGCTTTGATTTCGAAGATAATTCATCACATTTGTTGGAGAGGAAAACCACTTTGATTTGTCATTCGGGGTTTCTAAAGATGGAGACCATAACAAATCAGACTGATTCCGCACCTTCGAGTTATTTCTATTAGTCTTTGAAAGACCATCGGTGGTAGATTCCAGCTCCATAAATTTTAGAAAAAATTAACTTTGTCGGACAAGAGAGCAGTAAAATATCTTGCAATTGCTTAGCATTGAAAACGTAAATGAACGGATTAGAAACGAATGTTTTATTTCAATAATCAATCAATTGTATAATTTTCCTGTTTGGAAAGGTCTTACCAACTTTGGTTTATTGAGTGCGATCTTCCCATACTCTTCATCATCTATTGTATCTTTTGATTCTCCTACTTTTCCCATCAGATCTAGCTTTACCCAGAAATCTAACATATCAAACGATGTCACAAATCCACCATAAAGGTTTGGATTGGAGCATACCATAAGTTGAAAATACAATCTATTGGTGGCAATTCTAACTGCTGGAGATATTAATCTGCTAGAAAAAAGCCATGGTACCGCCATTGCTATAGATAGGAATGCTAAGAATATATCTGTGCCAGCAAAAAAAAGGCCAAAAATGTATCCTGAGGGTCCAATTCTTAATGTGACGGAATTCTCTGATATCACCCTCGATTCGCATTTGGTTCCTTTTATACTGAAATATCTTAGTATTGAGCTTCGCAATAGGATAGAATGTAATGTTTCCATACCGGCGGAGAGTAACGGAGGACTAATAGTCTGTGTATTGGTAGTAGTCCACCACATCAGTGGATTGATTGCAGAAGGAAACGTAGAGGGAAGTATCTGGCTAGTGATTTTTCCACCATACATGTAATGCAATGCATTATAAAGCCTGGACATATTTGCGGGCTCCAAGCTCTCTACAACATCGGAACTCTTGATAGATATTGATGCAGGTGTCCCATCTAGAATCAATTTAGGTCAAATTTACCAGTCATATACGCCGCTAACACAGTTGCATGTCTAAAATCAGTAATTTCCGTGTAGCAGGTAGGATAAAAGATTGCAGAGTTAGATTGCGATCCTCCACACACTTTTTGAACGGTCAAAACGTTGGACAATCCAATCTTGCCCTCAGTTTGATTAAGATACGTAACTAAGGAAAAGGCCGGACTTGAATTGACAGAATCAGAGACAAGAATAGCAGCTGAAGTGTCCAAACCCCACTTTTCAAAATCGCTTGCCGTAATTCCTGGTGAGCAGGAGCAGGTAGTGGATACATTCGCACTGTAACCGGCCCCTATAATAGTACTACTATCAATAACAGGATCCATCAATTGGGGTGACATAACAAACGTTGTAAAATCCACTAGTTCTTCTGAACGCAAAGTTCCTAATACTGTTCCAAACAATACCTCGGCCACCCCAAACTGATTATTTGCTGTAGGATAGCCTCGATCATATGAGTTATCATCGTCTATGTAAACTGTACATGACACCCAGTCACCGTCCTCATAAATATTGTAGGAGTACATTTGAATTGTTGTTAGTGGTATTAATATAATGGCCAAAAGAAATAGAACCCATATATATGAGAGGAGAGTCAATGGTTTTCGAAGAATACTCTTGATTGATAGTTTGTCGACGTATGATGTTTTTTCGAAAGCGCTCGCTTGATAAAAACCATAAATAGCTACACTATAGCCCTTCCGACCTGTCATCAGAAATCCAATCAAAATTGACAATCCTCCATCTAACGCATAGGAAGTGATTAGGTGATTTAAGAACATCCAGAATAGCAGCCACACTGGACTTGCATTATATAACAATCCTTTTCCAAAAGAAATAAACGCACCATCTTTACTAACACACTTTTCGATGAACACCAACAGTAAACTGTTCATCACAATAGATAATATAGGGTATCGAATGGACCAGATCTTAAATGGCACTGTTTCTACAACTTCTTTCGCGTACCCTCTTTGTTCAGTGTCGACAGTACTTTTCCTTGAACTGCTATATTTCTTTTCCAATTTTTCGTTTTGCATCTTTACGACAGAAAAATCACCTTCAATTAAAAGCTGTTATATTACCTATTCCTAATGACTGAGCAGATGCATTGTCTTTTATTGACGGTGAGCATGGTTCAGATGATAGTGGTGAATGAGTGGTTGGAGATTGAGCCACAGATAGCCTGTTGTAAGGTTTCAAGGATGTAGATTCGGTAGAAATTGGAGACAGTGGAATCAATACTTTCGAATGAGCAATTCTTTCCAAAGGCTTGGTTTGAAGTTCTGCAGGTTTCGCTTCCTTTCTAATAGAATCTGGTGATGATTGTAAGTTGCTAGTCATGTAATCCAAGGATTCGGACTTTTCAGGAATTGGCTCTTTTTGCCTTAATTGAACTTTGAATGGAAGTCGCTCAACGTCTTCTTTTACATTATCTAAGGATGGTTTTCTATCTTTCCTATAACTTCGATGCTGATTATCTGACTGTGCATTCGGATCTGAAGATTGGCTAACACCAAAAGAACTTTTCATTGCAGCTATTGAGCTCTTCATATTATCTAGGAAGTCTAGATTTAGATAATTAAATTTACGAATATCTGCAGTTGATTCCGAAATTTGAGCTTGAGATCCAAATGATTTTTTCAGAATTGACTTTTGAACTGGTTTGTCTAATTGCATTGCGCTACCAATATTAGTCTGGTCAGCCAAGCTCATCATTCGTTTTGGATTAGGTAATTTTTTTGGTCGATTTGATGAGTTGGATTTAATAGAATTGTTATCGCCCTCCGCTTGAAATTAGTCAACAATATATTTTCTACCTATCAGACGTGTCTGATTTGTTGTTGATTGTACTGACCCTGTTGGAACTGAAGAGTCTATCGTATTTAAAAAAACTGATTTACCTATTTCCTGTTCTCTTTTGGTATTTTGTTCTTCCATTTTTTTAAAATTAAAGTCAACAATATCGCGTCGTGTTGTGTTATTTTACTTATCAACAATATCAATTGCTATTGAATGAAGTAAATAGAGTATGCAACTCAAGCTATCACAAATAACAAACTACATATTAAATTTTAAAATTTGATTCACATTCCATCAAGCATTAAAATAGTTTCTGATGAAATTTAATCAATTGATTTAATTTTATAAACAAAATCAATTGTTGGTAATGAGTTTAAATTATTGATTCAAGTTGATGATGAGTTTAAATTTGTCTCAAAAAATTTTGAAATTTGTCTCTGGGATGCAAAAAATTGAAATCTGTCAATTATCAGAAAGGATCATTGTTAAAGATAGGTATTCATAAAATGATACTGATATCAAGATACTGGTTAATGAATCGTATCAAAAAGATTTTATATGAAGCAGAGTCTCGTCCTGTTGGTTTACTCATGGTATCTCGTCAAACATCAGAGTAACTTTAACTTGTTAATTTAATAGAAATATGTTTGTAAATTCAAGTCAATTGTTGAATCAAAATTCAATCAAATTCAAATTAGTCTCTTCAATTAGACAAAACCAATTCAGTAAGATTTTAACGTGATTAACTCAAGACCGATTCGTATACATATTAAAGCTTATTTTGGAATTGTTAATGTCGGATACATTTATGACGAAGAGAGATATCTATTATCAGAATGTTTTACTATTCAAAAATCAAGTGACAGTCGATCAAGTAAGTAAATCCATCTTGGTACTTATTATAGGTAAGTGATATATAATGTTTATTAAAAGGCCGTGAATGATTTGTGCTGTACCTTCAACGTGTCTCGATATCAACTACAAATAGTAAGTTTATCCTTCTGATTTTGTTCAGCGAGCGTGTAACAAAGGCTTAATAAGTGGTCCGATTCAATTAATTCTAAAAAGTGGGGTTGTTCTAGATGCCAGTCAATCTGTAATCAAATCTGCAAAACCTAACAAAATACAGATCATCAGTATTCCTGACATAGAAGATGTAAAGCCTTGACAAGATTATATTTACAATAGATTGAAGCAATTCAAACATCAAGTCGTTGGATTTTGATTGTGGAAAAGGATGCAATTTTTCAATCATTTATATCAAATGCATTCCATCAAACTCATCCTAATACTATTCTTATAACAGTATCAAAAAAATTTATTTGATGCATAGGGAAAGGGATATCCTGATGTTGCTACCAGATCATTAATATTCAAGTTATCAAATGAACTACAACGTGAACAACCACATTTGGTACCTGATTTTGAATTTTGGGATGAAACAAACAATAATTTGGAATCAAAATCTACTGGAGATGATTTAAATCATGCCTATAACTTTTGGATCGATGAAGATTTAATAGAAACTGGTAAATAAATTTCTAAACTCTCACACGCTTCATAGATGATTTGAATAAAAACGCGAATGGTACATGGATATATTAATGACACTAGATACTGAAGAAAGTAAGTATCAATTCAAAATATCTGCATTGGTAGATGCTGATCCAGATGGCATAGAAATACTATCATGTTACAAATTTGGATCAAAGGTTAATAGAGAGTTTTAACATTAGTCAATGGCATTTCAAGGTGATACGTTATCCTGTCCAAGAATCAAATGGATAGGGATTTATCCTAGCCAATGGATCCTTCAAGGGAAATCATCAATGATAAATCAATTGATTCAATTATCAACAAGAGATTATAAAAAAGTTTGGAATATTCTTAGTCGTTCAAATATTCGAAACGATTCTCTCTTAAAGTAACTTAACTCACATTAAAAATTAATTAGAAACGAATTGTGTAGAATGATTCATTTAGGTTATAAATCCGAAATTCAAATTATTCCAATTTTCAAGTTGATTCAATTTCATTTGGAAATCTAGTCGGAAACACTCCTTTAATTTGGTACGTGATTCATTCTTACCGATATAGATCTCTCGTTTCATTAAAAATACAATAAAATAAGCTAAATCTTAAGAGTTAGATCTATGAGTGGTTGGTGAGGCTTTGTTTTTGTTTACATTTCAAAACTTTTCTAAACTTGAACAAATCAGACATGGACACATACCAGTTAAGAATGAATGAAAGATTGATAATGGTAGAGATGAAAGTGATGATGAACTTTTCAAAGAATTAGAAGCTGATGATGATCATCTAATGGATCGATTGCGAGAACAAAGAATGTCTCAACTTAAAAGAGAGTAAAATACAAACAAGAATGATTGATCTTTTAAATAGACTTGCTTATCAAAAGAAAGTTAATGAAACTCGTTATGGAATCTATGAAACTATCACATCTGAAAAACAAGTCATGTTGGCTACCACAAATACCGCCAAATGTGTTAGTAATTACTTGATAAATTAATTCAAGTTCATTTTGGACATAAGGATTTCAGAAGATGTCATATCATGGATAAACATTTAGCAGTATGTTACCATAATCTAAACAGTTTTGTATAGATCATCGCAAGAAAACATCCAGATACAAAATTCATTAGAGTTGATGTAGAAAATGTCCCATTTTTAGTTGAAAAGATGGATTTAAAAGTCTTACCTTGTATCATCTCCTTTATCGATGGAATTGGTGTAGATCGATTGTTGGGATTTGAAGGTGTCAGTGAAAAGGATGAATTCAATACCTGGGAATTGGAAAAGCGATTAGCTCTCAACAGTAAAATCATGGATCATTTATTGATATGTAGAGGTTATTGAATTGGAAAAGATTGGGAAAATCATTAAATTTGCTGAACCTGAAGATAGTGATGATGACTAAATCAACCACCACTCGAGATGTATCCGTCTTCATACGTTTTAATAATCGAATACTTTTACTTTACTCACAATTTTTCTATTGAGTACAATATCATTAACGTTAATGAATATATTTTAATTTTAAGAGAAACATCAATGCAACATTATAACATTCGAACGACAGAGGTAACAATACCAACCGCTACCAAGACTTGCTGATTATAAATACTAAAGCGACCAAGGGTATTGAATTCGTACAATGTTTCCACACACATGGGAATGGTAGGGATAACATTGATCACTGATACATCTCCAGCTTGGACGAACTTTGGATTATCTTGTACTGTTAATCCAGTATGACGATCCAGTTTTTGTAACAATTTGGATACTTGACAAGGTGTTGCAATATCATTAAACACAAATGAGTATACATATCCAGGATAAAAGGCTTTTGCATCGTAACAGATAGTTATTAGAGCTGTAAAAGATGATGTTTCAAAAACTGGTTTGTTAACTGCATCTGATAATATCATTCCAGGTGAAAACTGGTAACTCATAGTGGGTGCCAGTTTGATTTTAATCCTCGAACCAGGTGTGGCAGTCATTAGACTATCCCTACCATTGAAAGTGTACAATCCTTCTATCGTAGAGTTGATATTTCCAGGTGCCAGATTAACCTTCATCCCGTTCTTCACAACACCAGTGTGTACAATTCCATACAAGTTGTATTGAAACCCAATACCTGCTTGAGTATCGCTTATAGCCACTCGAAGTGGTTTCACAGCATCAGGTACAATCTTCTCCATAGCATCTATAGCTTGCACCAAAGTAAGGACTTTGGGGACCTTGGCTCCATTACGCAATTCCCACCCATTACACCATTGAACTGGGGCCAGATCCAAAACATTCTCACCAGTTTCGGCAGAAACTGGTACAAAAATAACTGATGTAAATCCAATCACTTGTAGTAACTGACTAAACTCATGCCTGATGGTCTGATAGACCCGTTCATCCCACTGCACTCGATCCATCTTGTTGACTGCCACAATCATACGCGAAATTCCCATATTATATGCCAATAAAATATGTTTACGAGTTTGTCCTCGTGCTGATACAGATTGATGATATTCATTTAAATCGCTTGATATTGTCAATATGACAAACTCCGCCTACTGTAAATTCCAAGAAAAAAATACTTTAGATGTGCCTTCAATCAAATTCTTCAAAAAATCTTCATGGCCAGGTGTATCGTTGATCAACACTTTATATTTGCTGGAATGGAACTCCCATAAAGCGTCTGTGTTATCATTTGGATTCCAAGACTGATTGTACGTGGACTTAACCATCATCGATAACTGATCACCTTTCTTGAACGAGGCTACATTCATATCACCCCTAACAAATGAAAAACGTTATTGTTACGCTTGTTGACATAATTGACCGATTAAGGCTTTCTTACCAGTTTGGTTATCACCTAATACAATACAATGTAATGGTTTCATTTGACCAGGCACAAATATACTTTTTGGTCCTGCTTGACTTTTACTTAGTGACAATTTGGACATGGATGATTCTGGAGTTACTAATGACTTTTCAATCATATCTTCTACAATCAGATCCAATTGATTTGTTGACATGGGTCGCTTGGCAAACCGCTGATTAAAAGAATGTAACACTAATCCTAAATGATCGGATGATACAATGTTAAATCTGGGTGAGACAATCAATCGCAGTTTTTCTTCGTCAATATTTCTATTGTTTTTGTATACTTTTAAAAACGCATGTAAAAATTTTGGCCAATCAATTGAACCTTCCAACCCAATATTTGCAAACAACTGCTGCCCTAATGGGGCAGAGTTAGAAGACCGCACAGTTGATTTTTCATTTAAATCTGTTAAAGATCCAGATGGTGATTCTGCTTTGGTCGACTCTCGACATTTCGTTACAATTTCTTCTACAAAATCCAATAAATCCTCTTCCCAGACCTCCAAATCACCTTCCAATGGTACACGATCTTTGAAAAGAGTCTTATTAATAAGTGTGGGTGTGACTTGACTGGCTCTAGGTTTAATTAATCCAAAAAACATGCTCCTATCCCAGGGCATGTTTTCATTATACATGGCCATAAATTTATCAGCAAATATGGAATAACTAATCGGAGATTTTAAATTCAGATGTTCAAAAATATATCCTCCAGCAGTTGCTTTTGTCATTTCAGACATTTTACTGGCTAAAACCTGTCAAAATGAAATCAAGAATACCTGTAAAAACTGAAGAAGCAGGCATAACTTGTTCTAAAATATCAATTTAATAAACAAAGTACCAAAGCGTTTTCTAGCCAACAATTTACTAGTTTGCATTGAACGAGGAGCGACAACGAAAACAGATTCATCAAACGTCTCCAATAATTCCAAAATCTGAGAGATCACCCATCGATTTGATGGTATTTCTTCCAAAGTTTTTGAAATAAGCAACTGCAAGTTTTGATGAACTCCATTCTCTAACTATATTAAAATTCTTCAATTTGTAACCTTCCAAGAACTTGATTTTATGTTTTAAAGATTTTTGCATGCCATTCCATAAGAAAGGATAATTCTCTTTGAAAGTAACATGAACTAGAGTATTTCCAAATGCATATATATCAAATGCTTTTGTTTTCTAACATAAATAATACAAAATACAAAACCTTGTTGGATCGTTTATGTTCTGGTGCAATATAACCAGGAGTCATAAACACTTGATCAGTTGATCCATCCTTTCTTGTTGATCCAAAATCAGATAGTTTGGCTATCAATGGGGAATCAGGGCTTTCACGATGAAGCAGTATATTATCTGCCTTGACATCTAGATGTACCATATTTAATTGCTCATGTAAATATTCAATTCCTAATCATAAATTCTCCAATTCAAACCTTTTGCTGCCATTAATAAAATCGAAGAACGATGATTTAATACAAATTCTACAGTCTCTTGTTCAATATTGCCTACATTTATGAGTTTATTAACAGGAATACCTTTGTTCTTCAAGTATTGTCCTAAAGTTCCCATATTCATAAACTCCAATAACAAAGCACTACGAGGGATTTCATCCTCCTGATCCGGTAAGTGAAATTGCACTCCATCAATATATCCAACTGAATTCACACAATATTCACATTTGAGTTGCTTCATGACCAATAATTCCGTATGAATCAATCCTTCATGCTCAGACAATATTGGTACTTTCGCAACTATTTGATAATATATCAGTATTTAAAGATAAATACCAGCTTTTTTGCCTTTGAAGTTTGCAAGATATACACCTTTGATTTAATGTTGATTGTTGTTCATACCTCCACAACCTCCTGAACCAGCAAGCTTTCGCTCGATGGTCAAGTCCATCTTATACAAAACACTAGCCATTTCTGAGTTGACTTCTTCTCAATTATGATAAGTATAAAATGTCACTGGTAAATTGGTAGTGGCTTTTGAAACTTCAACTTCCAAAAGAAGATATTTGTATCACTTGGACTTAGACTTAGAAATGTTATTTGAGATCTCTATTGAAGATTATGAATTATGATTTTTTACGAATACTACATATACGAACCTAAGTAGAGGTTATATCTCCATAAATGGAATAAAAATTCTGTTTGTGAAGCATAAGATTATATTAAAGACCTTGAGCTGGATACATCCAGTTATATTTATCAACCACATCTCCATTTTGAATTTGTCGATACAAATCATAGAGCATCTTAAACCCTTTCACATCATCACCTAATTTCACAGTTTCAAGTTTAATGATAGGTTCTTCAAAATCATCATCCCACATGGTAGCGATATCAGTTTTGGGCGTAGGGTTGATTGGGTTTTGGGGGATTTCACGGTCGATTTGACCGATTGGTGTAATAACGACTGCAGTACCACAAGCGCATATTTCATCAAATTGGCCAGTTTGGATTTCCGACCATTCGACTTGGCGGCGTTCGACAGCCCAATTAAAATGGTTAGCTGCTAGCTCGGACAGGGATCGATTGGTTACTGAGGCAAGGATACTGTTGCTCAAGGGTGTAACATATGTTCGCTTTCCGTTTGCATCTATCGTGTCAATTCATTTTGTTCATATACCTAATGTTAGTTATTAATTTACAAAAACAAATACCTGGTTTGGTCAAGGCAGCGAAATTGGAAGTGGCAAATTCTTCCACATACTTGTTTGTTTTAGAATCCAAAAACAAAAGAACAGTGTAACCTTTCTCGATGGCTTTTTGAGTTGGAAGTAGAGTAGGAGCATAGTTACCGGCCAGCTTTACAGATCCCTGACATAGTTAGTAGGTGTATTGGACCCATATGTATAAATACAATGGGAGTTTGATATAAAAGAATATAAACACAATTTGTGCCTGGTACTAATTCATCAAGATTTAAATGGTGATGATTTTTGTGTAAGAATAAGTGGTGAATATGTTTGTGTTCAAGTTTGTGACCATAAAGGTCAAGAACAAAGATTTTCAGATAGAGAATAAATATCTTACCATTCCAAAGGGAGCAGCACGATCAAATCCATGTTGAATCAAAGCCTTACTAGGTTTCACAATACCACCTTTATAATAACTTCCAACAGGGTTAACATAAACAATAAAATAGTATTCATCTGAAGGCTGTAAACCAAGCATAGGACCAGATCCAAAGACGAAGGGTCTAATGTAACTAGAGATGAGATGAAAAGAGTGTACAGAGAGCCATCGCAACCATAAGGAGGAACGAATTCAATATTATCCTTGACAACTCTTTGAACAGCATCGATAAACAAGTGTTCGTCAGGGTAAGGCATGCTAGCAGCGATACAAGAAGATTGAATACGTTTAGCATTTAAATGAGGTCTAAATATCCTAACCTATGGATGGTGTAAAATACAAAAGAACTATACTTTTCCATCTTTTGAAGTGAAAGCTTTTAATCCTTCAAAACAAGCTTGACCATAATGTAATACAGACGAGTAAACATTTAAGTTTAAATCTGTTGAAGATTGAAAAGTACCATTATCCCATTTTTTGTTTGAGTATTTATAAATGAGGATAGAATTAGTTTTGATGATATCGAAACCTATAATTAAATTCTATAGTAGTACCTAATATTAAAAAAGGATATGCATTACCTGATATTAAAAGATTAGGATTTCAAACCAATACCTAATATGAATCAATACAAGTAACCGATTACCTAAATTATTCCAATCAATATTTGTCATTGAAAGAACTGATGAGATGAATCCATCAACTAACCCTAAGGTAACCCTAAAGTAACCCTAACAACTCCAAAATAATCACATGACTTTTTTATGCTGATCAAGGAAACTTTTGTAGATATTCAAACTCAAAATGGTTTAATGAGATTGCTTCTTATAATTCCGGTCACAAATGTAAGAATCCAATATCAAATTAATTGGACTTCTTTTAGATTAAAAACCCTAAATTCCCTGCTATCCTAGTATTCACAGAAATTTATCAAATCACCGGTCCTGTTAAACGTTTCTGTGCTAGAATTGCTTCTCAAGGCTACATCGTCGCTTGTCCGGAATCTTATCATGAATTCTTACCAATTGGAACGGTAATCCCGTACGATCAAATTGGTACAGACTTGGGTAATACTCTGGTATTCTTATCACAGCCTCACATTAGAAAGTATCTTTCACTCGCTTAACCATAGATTGAAAAACATTTGCATTCTTACGATAATGATGTCACTTCCATTCTCAATTACTTATCTACACATCCCAACTGTACTGGACAATTTGGCGCTACTGGAATGTGTCTTGGCGGCCACTTGGCTTTCAGAGCCGCTTTTGATCCACGTATTAAATCTACTGTCTGTTTCTTTGCCACGGATATTCACTCAGAAACTTTGGGGAAAGGTTTTAGTCATATAGCTTAAGCTTAGGTAAACGATCTGATTCTTTGAAGCGATCTGCGGAAATTAAAGGGGAATTGCTAATGATATTTGGTACGTTTCATTTCTATTCATGTATAAAAACATTACTACTATGAATCATTTGTTAACTTCAAAAAATTTTATCATCTGGAGTTTACATTTTACCAAATACGTTACTAATTCAAGTAGGTAAACAAGACACTCATATCCCACAAGCTGGGAGAACACAGATATACAACCAATTGGTCACCAACAACATCACCTTTTCATGGTGTGAATTCCAAGCTCAACATGCATTCATTCGTGATGAGAAATCAAAGGATCGGTACGATGCTGCATTGACCGATAATTGCTTCCATCTGCTCAAAGAATTATTCTTTAGGACACTTTATGTGACACCCCACCCTGACCTTCAGAATAAACTTTGATTATTTCCACAGCTATTCTTACGCTTGTTTCAATATCATTTACAGAATATGTATACTTTAGCACAAACACTTTATCGTCTTTAAACCTACTGTTGGTGTTTTGGTCCCATTGTTTAACACGAAACTATCTTAATACCTTTACTTATCTTGCTTTTTTCTTAGACAATGTTGTAATGGATGATTCCACGCACATGTCACACAAAAAGTATCCAGTGATCACACATGACCTCATCAAAAGACCAATAAACAAACATTTCCAATATTATGACAATCCGACTATTTTCACTCTCACCCATCCACATAAACACTTACTCAAAATCACTCATTCTACGACTCACCAACCTTACTGCATTTCTGGCCCTACTCACTGCTAACATCTTTGCCTCTGTACCACACACACGCTAACGATAGGCAAATCACACGAATGTAGGAACTATCAGCAATAAACACCTATCATGGCTTACGCCTGCGAATTATACATTCATAGCGTGGATCCCTATCTACCTCCTTCTCCTCATCTTTACCATCTACCAACTACAGCCACATTCTTTGAACACCCCACTTATCGATACTAAGGTTAATATATGGATGGCGGCTAATATGCTATTTAATGCGCTCTGGTTGGTATGTTTCTTGAATGAACAGCTGGTACTGGCTTTTGTATTAGAATTCTTAATGGCGGTCATGTTGACGTTTATCTACATCAATCTCAATACTATTAACACACCGCTGACATGGATGGAGTATATCTGCGTGCGGATGGTGGTATGTGTCTATCTCGGATGGATTACAGCTGCCAGTTTGGCATGTTTGTTTGCTGCAAGTACCACAAACACGCCCTTTTATACCCTACAAGGTATGGCTGTATAACTAATTGATCCGTATAGCGACGGCGGGGGTTGTACTTGGTACAGTAGTAGAATTGGCATTGTCGCAGTATGGACATGAACCCTGGATATCTGTTATGGCTGCATGGGCATTATTTGGCATAGCTACCAAATGGCTCACTGTAAACTACACCTTTGGTATTACTACTCTCTTATGCAGCATTATACTACTGATCCAAACCCTACAGCTACTATTCTTTAAATGGAAAACATCAACTCTTGGTATTTCTGATTCAGCTGCACAATGCAGTCAATTGCCATTGGCTGTACATGTGTTCAATGACAAGCAGCTTACAGCTGAAATCGATAAACAGGCAGAATCATTCGTGAATCAGGAAACATTGGACGATATTCAAATAGATTTCGATAAATAAATTCCAGCTTTATAAAAAAATAATATTCAGACAAGCAAAGGTTATGTTCATCAATCAGTAATTCATAACTCGTGTATTCGTGTATTTGAGTGATTATATTACAAACATCTAGAACAGGTTTTTAGCGGCGATCTTGGAATGCCATGCTGCGGCATTCTCAAACCCATTCACTCCCATCTGGTAATCACTAAACGCCTGGTAAATCTCTTCCTTGGTGTTCATCACAAACGGTCCGTGTTGAACGATTGGTTCCTACTCGTCAATACAAAGAAACTTACATCAATTGGTTCACCAGCAATAAGTGCGAATCGTGCTGGTTGTGAACCCGTTTCGACTTGGACTGTATTTCCGTCATGTCCAAATACAACAGTTGCATGTGCAGGCACAGATGATTTTTCAGGCCCGACTGTGGTTGAGTCTCCAGCCAACGTGTAGATGAAAGTTGTCCATCCCTCTGGAACAGTCTACAATCAATAAAAGCAAATCTTACTTGTTCAAATGACTGGTTAGCTTCCATATTAACATCCAAGTAATAAATCGGTGAATTTGTATGGATCTTGGCCTCTGCTCCATAACTCTCTCCCGCAATCACTTTCACGGTCACTCCCCCTCCAGGTTTACTCGATACTGGGATATCTTTTGACAACAGCTCTTGGTACTTGGGATCCACCATCTTATCCTTCTTTGGTAGATTAATCCATAACTGTAATCCTGTACAAGCAGTGTCAGATTTAGGCATTTCTGCATGCAAGATTCCTTTCCCAGCCGTCATCCATTGAACATCACCAGGCCCGATCGTACCACTATGACCTGCAAAATCTTCATGTTGAAATTCTCCTTCAATCATATACGTAACTGTTTCAAACCCTACTAAATGAATATGATAGAGTATACCTCGATGTGGATGATCAGGGAATCCTGCTGGTTTCGTCACTAGAAATTCATCTAGCATTAGAAATGGATCTAGGTTTCTTAATTTGGCAGTTCCAATGCTGCGACGAACTGTTGCTCCTACACCCTCACTCTGTGGGACTGATGAGACGATCTTGATTGCACTCTTCAAAACTGACATTAAAAATTGGTTTGGAAATTGAAGTTTTTAAAACTGGTTTTATAGTTGAGAACGGATAATTGTGGAAAAATAAGGATGTTTTGAATTCAACCAAGAACTAAGGCAAGGTGTCACAATTTCATTTTGGATTTCCCCTTTTGATGGAACAACTCTTTCAATGGAATTATTATGGCAACGTGATGTTGAGTGGAAGGGGAAATAAGCAACGTCGGTTTTACTATTGATGAGAAGTTGTTATGGGTCTCAATTAACTGGAAAAGAATCATTGGATGGAAATATACCAATATATTCAAGAATGGGTTTATAAACGTGTAAAATGTATTTTATGCTTAGTTGAAACGATTACTTGTCTACAATTTTCTAAAGGCTAGTAAATGAGGTTTAACTATATTGAAGTATAGATTCTATAACCGTGATGCTCGTCATGGTACATTAAAGTTTAATCCTACTATGGCCACCAATGGAAGAGCGCCAATCTTGAGCGTTTTCGAACCCATTCTCACCATTCCTGTAATCTTCCAACGCTTGTCGAGTTTCTTCCAATGAATTCATCACAAACAGTCGGTCTTGGAATACTGGTTCCTAAAATAAGATTATGTGGTTACATTTAGAGGTTGGCCAGCAATTAATACAAATCTGATTGGAACAGATGATGAGGTGATGGTGACGGTATTTCCGTGCTCGTTAAATATGAGGATTGTTCGTTCATCTACTTTTTCTTTGGAATTCTCGATGATTGGACTCCCAGTAATAGTATAAATAAAAGTTGTCCAACCTTCTGGTACAACCTAAAAGTATGAAAGATATTGTCCTACTTGCTCGAAAGATTGGTTAGGTTCCATATTAACATCCAAATAATAAATTGGCGAATTAGTATGGATCTTGGCCTGTGTTCCGTAACTCTCTCCTGCAATCACTTTCACTGTCACTCCACCTCCAGGTTTGTTGACTATAGGAATATTTTTTGATAGCAGCTCCTGATATTTTGGATCCACCATTTTATCTTTCTTTGGAAGGTTTACCCACAACTGTAATCCTGTACAAGCAGTATCAGATACAGGCATTTCCGCATGCATAATCCCTTTCCCAGCCGTCATCCATTGAACATCTCCAGGTCCAATGCTACCTTTATGTCCTGCAAAATCTTCATGTTGTAATACTCCATCAAACATGTAAGTAACTGTTTCAAATCCTAATGTGAGAGTCATCGCAATACCTCGATGAGGATGATCAGGAAATCCAGCCGGTTTGATGACTTTAAAATCGTCAAGTAGTAAAAATGGATCCAAATTTCGTAAGTGTCTGGTTCCAATTGTCCGATACACTAAAGCTCCGAGACCTTCACGTTTAACTACAGCATGAATGCTTTTTGACAGTTTCTTGATGACACTCATTTAACCAACTTGATGCACTTCCTCAAAGAAAGGGAAAAATGGGCAATGGCTAAATGTACACAACCACCCAAAAAAAAAGGAGACTTCAAATGGGTTTCATTGATGTATTATAGTAAACAGATTATATTTCATAGATTTCTGGATTTTTCCAAACCCCTTTAACACAACTTTTGATCGAGTTTGAAATACTTTCCGTGAATTCGATTCCACCATGCACATATATCTTGTCTGTACCTTTTGATTTGCCCATGATAGGTGTCAAGGAAGACTTTTGTAATCCGTTTAAATCAAGTTGATGGAACTGTAAACAATCTGGAAACACTTTTTCAATCAACTGAAGTTTTTCAGGTAAATTGGATCCTACTTGGTAGGGTACAGTTTTATAACAGTCAATGAAATGTACTTTGATATTATTGGTTGGTTTAATACAATGGATTGGAAAACTTCCTTCCATTTCTGTACTTTGGTTGAATCCAAAACACCATCCATCATTTGAATATCTCTGGACTTTTACGATATGACCTTTGGCTATAGACACCTGCATACTATTTTTCGAAACAAAATTATCTGTTGCCTATAACTTTAGACAGTACCGTTACATACCTTAATTTCTGTATCAACAGGAAAGTAGTGTGACTCTACCAAATCAATAAACGTTTCATCCAGAGACCAATTTGTGAAAAAGAATATATCTCCTTTGCTCCTCTTGATACTGAATTTTTTCAGTAATGGCTGTATATATTCCAACTTCGGTGTTGCGTTGGTATTGGGTGTAAATGCGGATTTAGCAGAGTAGGCAGTTTCAGGAGTATTAATCACCTCCTTAAGAGTACTTTTTCTTGATATATTATTTGATCTGGTAAGAGTTGCATCAAAGTCGAGTAATTTAGGTGTAAAAGATTCCGCAAATTCCTCTGGTGGTGTGGAACTTGGGCGGGTAAGAGTCAGATCTAAAATAGGTGTAGGATGTGATGTGGTAGGTCGAACTAGTGTTGTATCTGCCAAACTTTTCTCGAAATCAAATTCTCCCAAGATTCCACTTGAATATTTAGGATTTTTTGGGGTGTCCAAGAAAGACGATAACTTATCGGGAGTTGAATTGATTTCAAGGTATCTGGATTCATCTTTAAGGTTTAGAGACGAATCAGTTCTATTCAAAGTATTTTTAGATGATTTGAATTGAGGAATATGGAAATTTGGTAACGTCAAGTTGGTAGTAAGAGAAGGATTCCATTGTCTATAAACAAAGTAACTGATCAATCCAATTAAAATAAAAATTCCCAAGATAAATAAAACTGCATTGAAACCGGTGGAGTGTGACATATCATTGTTATGAAATCTAAAAGTCATGAGTACGACGTTGAGATCAATTACAGGAATGTATCGGTAGAATATTTTGGTAGCTTTTTAATAGACTCAGGGATAGGTAGCGTTAACATATTATTTGAAAGGTCCCTAAATCTAGGTTAAATTCAATAAAAATACAATGAACGTAATTTTGATAGGTTTCCTAGTTCATCAGGGATTTGCCCATTGAGATGATTTGACTTTAAAGACCTTAAAGGATTAGATATTATTCTATTTACAGTTGCTCCAAATTGCTTAATTTTCCAAAAGAATTAGGAATTGAACCTGAAAAATCATTCAAAGATAAACCCCTATCGTATAAATTATCCTGAAAGATTACAATGACATTAATTCAGTGAGTTTTCCAAATTCTTCAGGTAAACTTCCATTTATCTTATTCAAATCCAAATATCTACTTTAAGTCGTGAATGGATATTACAATGATTTCATTTTCGATAGATTGAATAATTCTGAGGGTATAGATCCAGAGATTGAGTTATTTACAAGATTTCTATGGTTACTAACTGATAATGAACATACAGACTCTCCAACGTTTTCAATTCGGAGATTTCTTTTGGTATAACACCAGAAATACTATTAGAATGAACACTCCTATATAATTAGGATAGATGTTGTATTACAGAAATTGCAGCGTTGATAATGTTCCTAAACTTGGAGGTAAAACACCTTTCAAGTCATTTGAGCTTAAATCAAGATATTGTAAGACTTTCAAATCAGGAAGGTCAGGAAAATATCCAGATAAAGAGTTTCCCTTTAACGATCTAATCAAATTAATAATACTATTTCAAAATACATTGATTGTAGTTTTGTCAAAGAATTTAATTCTGGTGGTATTCTACCATTTAGTTTAAGATTATCAAAGTTGCTAGAAATGAGTTTAAATACTATAATACATTTGAATGATTCGTCTATCTTTATCGCATATCACGTTTGATGAGATGGTACAACATTCGGAAATTTTAAATCCGGTTCCAGGACCATTAGATAGTGCCGGGTAAATGAATTTTGCCATTTGATTACAATCATCTGAAGGTATTGACATTTTCTAATAGAAAGATTTGTTTGAAAGCCAAAGTTTCATTTTGTTGGTTTACTTGAGCCAACCTTTGAGCCTTTCCTCAACACTTGTGTCGGATACCGTTTTATTATTGTGTATATACAAGTGATACTACAGAACTTTAATTATGACGCGATCATTAAAGAATCATCATAATAAATGTTTTTATTTTATTAAATTCATAATCAACTTGATACACGTACAATCTCTAGATGTTTCCAAAAGGCCTTTCCAAAATCTTGCAAAAATAGTTCCATAAAGTTAACAAACTGAACGTCCCCTTGAATAAAACATCGTTCATTTCCATTCAAAGTTCCAAACACCGGGTACAGCGAAGACTCTTCCAAAGCCGATAAATCAATCATATGTATCGTCAAGAAATTAGGAAATACGTTCTGAATGTAATCAATTTCACGTGGGATTGTTGGTGATGAGAGAGAATGGTTAGCATAACAATATACCATATTGAGTTTGACTTTGTGAAGAGGTGATACACAATATACTGGAATACGTCCAATCTGTCCACTAGTCAAGTTTTCTCCAGTACACCAACCATCAAATGTATGATAGCGAATGATTAACGAGTCACCTCTGGTAACATTCAATTCGGCTTCACTATACGGAATATGACCACTTGAAGCCTAGTTGTTAAACTAACATTTATCAATACCTTAACCTCGATGTTCACTGGTAGATACAAATGATGAACATACTCCATAAATGAACCTTCAATGCTAATGTTGGAAAAAAAGAATATAGGACCTCCGGATTCGAGTTGATTGATAGAATCTATTGAATTTAATTGTGTATTGGAAGATGGTGGTGTCGTAGTTTCTCTAATAATAGGACCTGGTCTGAATGGAGTCTTTCCTGGAACAAAAATTGATTTAGGTTCCATCACTGGTGGTTTATCAATATGTGAATCAAATGATAGGTGTTTCAATTCTTCCAAAAGTTGTTGTGCAAAACCATCGACTACTGAAGAATCTTTCTGGATTGTATCAATAGATTGTCTCTTTGGAACTGGTTTGGTTGATTCAGATATAGATGCAATTCTTCGAGGAACAAAGGTATCATATGACATTCTTTTATGTTGTTGTTTCCATTCACGTTCTGGTAAATAGCCAGGTTGATATTGTTCATTTGAGTTGAAGAATTCATAGTGACTATTTGCAGGACGTTGAATATCATAAGCATTTTCCAACTCTCTAGGTGGATGGTAAACTTGTGGATCAAAATCATTCTCGTTGATCAAAGCATTTTCAAGTTGTTGTTGATCATTCATGACTCTTGGATCTTGCTGTTGATTATATTCATTGTTGATAGGATTTGGTTGCAAGTTATCAGTTAATGGTTGCTGATATGGTTGATTTTCAAATCGCTCATAGGTGACAGGATCAATAAACCGTGAGTCTCGATGGCCATGATTGTATGCATCCAAAGAATATCTCTTTGGCTCTTCTAATCCCGGACGGTTTTCTTGATAAAATTGATTATCAAACGAATATCGATTAGCGTGAGTATGCGCAGGAGGAACAGGAACTTCAAAGTCTAATTCGGGATTGAATCCATTTTCGTTGTTAAATGGAACGGGAGGAGTAACAAGTCGTAAAGGTCTATCGAAAGATGGTACGTTATCGATACTATATCTAGGGTGATTTGTCATGGGAATTTCTACGGGTGGAGTATTTGGTGCTTGACGAGTCAAATCTGGTTGAACTACAGGACCTCCGGATACTGGTATGGCACGTTCACCAGCTTTTGGAGGAGATTGTCCAGGTATATCAATTTTTTCTATTGGTAAAGTAGGAGTATTGACCAATGGACTATTCTTTACACCAACGACATCTGAATGCATAATGGGTGAAGGAGGAGTTGCAGTAACAGTGATATCCGTATCAATTCCTTCTGGATCTCTAACAAATGAAAAAGCAGATCTTGGAGATGGTGGTACATTTGAATGTAAATTCTTTTCATTCAATTCATTGTTTTGTTTGTTCTTTCGCCTGCGACAACAACAACAACAACAACAAATAATCAATAAAAGAAACAATGCTACAATACCACTTCCAATACCAATTAATTGGATATCCGTTAAATTTAATTTTTTAACAAAGTCTTGACTTTTGATCCATCCCACAGGATTATTAAAAGGGTTTATGGTACCAGTATCAGTATCTGAAAATCCAAATTGGAAATTATTTGAATTGTAGTTTGGTAAATTCAAGACACCAACAGGTACAGGTGGATTTAATTGATTATTGGAAACATTACTAAGATTAATTCATAATTCAATAAACGTACATTTCCTTCAATTTCTGAAGTTTTCCAAATTCTTCTGGGATAGTTCCAGTTAATTGATTGTTGTTCAAGTACCTAAATGATTAGAGGTAAGAATGATACAATTTTTCAAGGTTGGATAGTTTTCCAATTGAAGCAGGAAGGGAACCGGTAATCTTGTTATTGGAAATGTCACTATTGAATTAATGAATAGAAGAATATACATAAACGTTAATGCATCCAACTTTTCCAAATCACTTGATAGTGAACCGACAACATCCACATTTTTCAATATTCTACAATAAAAGATACAAAATTGTTTACATTGAAGTAATTCTTTTTTGATTATCACAAACAACATACGGGTCCTGTTTAGTACAACATTTTGCAACGGTATAAGGTTGACCTTCTATAGTAGGAAACAATTGAGCAAACACAGTACAATCGGGTGATATTTGAGCAGCAGACATCAACTCAAAAATTCAATCTATTATTTTCTATTGTTTTAAAACAAATGGACGCTTTAAATATAGCGGCGTTTGCGGTGGTCTTTTTAATAATAGGGCTCTACTTAAAAAGTTTGGATTACCTAAATATTGGAGGAGTAATTCTTACTTTCGATCTGAATGTATCTTTATATTAGAACCGTATCATTTCATGTTGGAAATCAAAGTATTAAAGTACTTCATTTTTGAGTGGTGCTGTAGATACGAAACAAATGTTTCGATCCATCAAAGGAGTTGTTACAAAATTATTCAATGGGCAGTGTCACAAAACACATTGACCTAATCAGGACACGTACTCACTTATCCAATTTGTATAAACTATTAAGTTTGGCGTTATTTTTATTTTTTTATAGATTTAAATAACAAGTGTCTTTGGCGCTGGCCATACAAGTTCTAAATAATAAAAATTGATATTAAATTTTACCAGATTCCATAGCAATTGGCATATATCCTTGATGAAATTCATGAATCCATTCTTCAACGGATTCTATTCCATTAAATGATGCCAGATCGTGTATCAACTGTCCAGAAGGAATATATTGACTGTATCTATCTGATATCTCTTCAAACGCTTGCTTCATTTCACTCTAACATGTGAGAGTCACTATCATATACTCTATTAAGGTTGGACAAACTGGTACCAATCTTGAACATGGATATACAAACTCCACTGATCTAATCATTAAATTGATTTTGTTACCAAATCATCTACAGCTTTTTCATCCATGATCTGTAAATCTGTTTTTACAGGTTCATCCTTTTCAATCACTCTAGAAGCCCAAAATGGGAAATATCGATCTGAAATATCATCCATTAAAACTAATATTCGAGTGTTTTGAGTCATAGGTACATCAGGAGCTTTTTCAGGATTAGCATATACATCTTCTAAAAATTGATATATAATTCTTTTAGGTGCCTACAACATCAAACATCCATTGTACTTCTAAAACATGGATAAAACTTGTTCGAAACGTTAATAAGATTCCTGTAATCAATTCAGCTTCTGATTGTTCCTTTTTGAATAATTTTTGATAATGAGCTAAAGTAAAGTTAGAATTTGGATTTTTGTAAAAAATACTAGCATAATCGGATCTATCAATATCTTTTGCAAATTGACCAATTAAAACAACTCGATATGCCATTCGTACCTATAAAGTTAATTCCAAATACAAAACTTTATTTTCTTTATTGAGAGCATCTCGTATAATATCAAGATACGATTGTCTTTTATCTAATTGTATCGTTGTTTCTTCATGTAAAAAATCTAAATTCATCATCAAATTGTAGAATTGAAAAACAAAAAAAAAAGCGCGTTTGATTTTTTAATAATCAACATTTAACAAATGGTTCAACAATTAGAGAATTTAGCATCAGATACATCTGGAGCTATCATCACCGCTTCCACCAGTAGTCATCCAGATTATCCCGAATCCAATATTTTAGATGGGTAACAAATCACATTTTCAATGAATGATAGTCAATTAAAAACTTTTTGGATTACTACTGGTATATTACCACAAGAATTTATTTTAACATTTCCACAAAAAACGTTTATTAAAAAGGTCATTGTATCATCACGTAATGGTAAACTAAATTTATTTGATGATTGATCTATAGTAGCTGAATGGGTAGTTTATCATACTTCTGATAAAAAATTCGAATTATTTGCAGAACAAGGTAAAAAAAACATTCAAATTTGAATTGATTTGAATTTTAGTACTTGAAGATATTGATGGAATTCAAACTTGTGTTATTGAACCTGTTAATGGATATGAAGTGTTACATTTGAAATTTGTGATTTTAAAAGCTCATGATGCTTTTGCTTCTATACATCGATTAGTTTGTTATGGTGATAAATAAATTGATACGTATAATCTATACAAAATACTTTATCTACAATTAAATATCAAAGGAATCTAGCTCATCCATAATCATACGTGATCTCGTTATTTTTTAATTTTTATCCAATTGAATTATTGAATTGTGATTGAATGAATCAAGAAATCAGTTATTATTTAGGATTTGATTGTTCAACACAATCCATGAAATATACGTTAATAGATCATCAACTCAATATCATTGCTCATCATCAAATTAAATATGATACATTACCATTTAATACTCAAAATGGTATTATGATATCTACATTAGATCCTAATGATATTACAACTCCCGTATTGGTATTTATAGCAAGTCTTGATTATTTATTATCACATTTAAAACAACATTATGGAGATTTATGTCCATGGATTAAAGGAATTTCTTGTAGTGGTCAACAACATGGATCCGTTTATTTCAAAAATGGTTCTAGATCCATTTTAAATCATTTAAATGTAGAATTCTCTTTATTAGATCAATTATCTGATATATTTACCGTATCTCAAACACCAATTTGGATGAATTCAAGTACCACAAAACAATGTCGAGATTTTGAATATCAATTTGGTGGTGCGGAATTATTATGTAAATCTACAGGTATTTATATTTTAGTTATTCAATGATATTGAAATAGGTTCTAGAGCTCATGAACGATTTACTATTCATCATATTTTAAAATTAATTCAAACTTGCCCTGATGTTTATCATAATACGGAACGAATTACCCTTATTTCCAATTTTTTATCTACATTACTTGTTGGAGATTATACACCGATTGATATATCTGATGGTAGTGGAATGAATTTTATGAACATTGAAACTGGGAAATGGGATCCCATAGGAATTGATATTATCAATCAATATGGTAAACTTTTTAGTTTTTCATTGGTGGTAGATTCAAGTCATAGTATTGTTGATAAATTGGGAGATGAATTGGTACCTTGTCACACTATAGTAGGTGCCTTAAGTTCTTATTATATCAAAAGATATAATTTCAATTCTGATTGTAAAATTATTTCATCATCTGGTGATAATCCATGTACATTAGTAGGATTCAAAATCAAACAAGATACGGAATTATGTATTTCATTAGGTACTAGTACCACAATTTTAGGAATTATGAAAACATTACCGTCAACGTTATTATTAAATACTCATGTATTAAAAAGTCCATTGAATGAATTTGAATATATGGTGATGTTATGTTTTAAAAATGGAGGACTTTCCAGAGATTTGATGAATCAAGAATATTTTCAAGGTGATTGGACATTATTTTGTAAATGTTTGGAACAAAGTTCAGTTGGTAATGATGGATATATAGGATTTTGGTATCATTATCCAGAATTATTACCTTATACTCAACAAAGTATTTTGAAAAAGTTTGATGGAGATGATCAAGTGATTGAAAGGTTTCCGGATATCAAGTATGAATGTCGAGGTATTATTGAAAGTCAATGTTTTGGAATTCGAAAGTATTCTAGACAATTAGGGATGAAACCTAAATCGATACTTGTTACTGGTAATTTGTAATCTTTTTGATGATTTAAAGGAGGAGGTAGTAAGAATCAAAGTATACTTGAAATACTTTGTAATGTGATGGATTGTAAAGTATATGTTTGTAAAAGTCAAGTTGATGATATGGCGAGTTTGGGAGCTAGTTATCAATCGTTTTTAGGGTGTCATGAATGGGATAATGGAATGTTGGGAGAAATTGAATGTGATTTGGTGTGTGAGAGTGTACAAGAGCGTGTTTTAGTGTATGATCAGATGATGGTACGATATGAACGACTGTTGAATACATTATAAACTTTTTTATTCTTTACTAGTATTATCTTTACTAGTATTATCTTTACTAAATATTATCTTTACTAGTATTATCTTTACTAGTATTATCTGTATTAGTTGTATTATTAGTTGCTTGATAATGAGACCAATGAGAGTATTGTTTTTGATGCAAGAAATTAGTATTATTTGGGTTCATACAAGCTAATCTAAAATCGTTTGATTGTAAATAATCTAAAATTTTTAAAGAATAAGGATAAGTGATGAATTTTGAATATTGATTTGTATTCCAATATTTTAAATAATTTAAATAATTTAAGAAATCCTTTTGAAATAATAAATTTTTTTGAGCTAAGAATAATAAGTAATGAGGATTTGATAAAGATTGAACGAATTCTAATTCAATACAAAATCTTTTTAATTCTTCATCTTGATTGTTATTTGAATTAGTATTAGTATTTGAATTAGGGTTAGTAAATGGTATTTTTGGAGGAGATAAAGTCATTTTATAAATTTTGAAAGTTTTAATTGTAATTAGGGTTACAAGTAGTTTTAGGGTTACTATCAGTTAGGTTTGTAATTAGGGTTAGTGAAGAAGTCAGTTAGGGTTATTTATGTTAGGGTTACCAAGTTAAATGTTAAAGAATTCCAATTCCAATTCAAAAATCAATTCAAACAAAATCAAAAATAATTCTTTTACAAAATTAAAATACTTTATCACAAATACAAATACAAACCCTAATACAAATACTATTACTAATAATAATAACCCTACTACTATAAGTAGTAGTAATACTACAATTAGTAATAATGACGATTGTATGATTTGTAACAAAAATATTGTAATTGACCCTTTCTTATTAAAAAATTTAAATTCTTTAAATACTAATATATCACTAAATTCTTTAAATCAATTATTATCCCCTATAATATCAATCATTTCGAAATTATTATCCTTCACTTCTTGTCAAAATTGTTGTCATCATCAAATAATAGCTTTCATTGGTCAAACGGGTTCTGGAAAATCTACTTTAATCAACTTTTTAAATAATCATACTTTAAATTCAAATAATAAAAATATTCTTTATTGTAAAAATCCTATAAAAGGTTCAGAAACTGCTGATGGAAAGTATACTTACTCGGAAACTAACTTTATTAGTAAAGCAATCACCTTCTTTCCAAATTTTTATCGTTCTACAATAGATAATATCATCTATTGTGATTTTCCCGGTTTCTTTGATACGAGAGGTATTTATAATCACTTTATTTTAATTATTTCACATAACTTTCACATCACTTGAATTATAATTAATGATTTCACTTGAATTCTAATCAATTCACATCACTTTATATCTATTTCAAAAAACTAATTCCATTTAGGTCCAATACATGAACTCTTTATCCATTTATTTCACAAAACATTACTCGAACGTCGTTCCTTCAAATTCGTCATTGTACAATCTTACGCTGCTCATCAAGGTTCTCGTGAATATAACCAAAAATTCATTGATTTACTCTCTTGTGATTTCATCAATTCCGAAAATTCTCTGGTTGTACTCACTCGTTCTGATAATTTTACTCCTACTACGTTACTGGATTTAACAGATAATCAAATAAAAAAAAAGATTCAAGTATTACATATGCCAAAACCTACCATCCCCAATTCTATCTATGATCCTTTCAAAGGTAAATTGAAAAAAGATTTATTGGTAACTATTATTATTATTTATCCATTAGGTATTCTTGATCTCATTAACTTTTTAGAAATCAATGAAATCTTTAAAATCTCCAATGGTAGAATTCGATGTCCCATTTACATCAAACGTCAAACTCTATCTACTAGATGCACAAGCTTTTTTACTCGACCTTATTGCTCAAGAATTGGATCCAATCATCGAATCTGGTTTATTACAACTTCAAATTCAACCTTATGATTTTACTTACTTTAAAGCTGTTTTTTCTGATAAAGTGTATTCATTATCTGATTTGTTGGCTGTATTGCAGGCATGTAGATTAATTGGACAAGTATCTCCTTATTTGGCTCAATTGGAATCCTATTTCACTCTCATTGAAGGTAGGAATTGCTTCATTCTGATTTTTAGGTTTGGTATTACTATTCTAATTTACTTTCTTTTTATTAGGTTTAGTAACAATGTATATTTATATTAGGTTTCGTAACAATTCATATTTATATTAGGTTTCGTAACAATTCATATTTATATTAGGTATCGTAACAATGTATTTTTATATTAGGTATACATTACAATTTTAAAATGGAATTTAGGGTTAATTAATATAAAGACAACAAAGGATATGAAATCATGGACAACGTCAAAAGGTCGAGATATCATTACAAATTTTTTACGACTCAAAATGGATTCATATGAATTACCAAGATACCCACCTCTCAAAGGAAAACTGGTAGACAAAATCGATAAATGGATCAAACTTACCAAAACTCATTATTTAGAATATGCATCTTACCAACGAAGATTACTCGATCTCATTCTCATCAATGATGTTTCTATAATTTACGAAATTAAACGATTATGTGAATTCAGAATGAATTGTTGTTTTGAATTATCACAAGTTTGGGTACCAATTGCCAATGAACTTACTTTGGCATTGGGTGATACCAAAGGATCGTCACAATTCAATAGTTTTGTAAATGTGACGGAATTAAAAACAGCTGTGGAAATGATTCGATCAGGATTGACTGCATTACTAACACCCAATGGAAATGTACATGCATCATCTGCAGCTTTAGTAAGTGTCAGTACCGCATTAGCCGGTCAACAACCTGTACTCATTGGTATGGGAGCTGCTTTACTTCTTGCCATCTCTTTATCAGCCTATCTTGATTATCATGCAAGTTCAATTCCAAAACGATCCGTACAAGCTATTCATTTCGACCTTGAACTCTTTATGGCCGAAAATCAGTTATGGGTGAATATCCTGGCATCCATACAACCACTCTTTGATACACCTTCTAGTATCGATAAAGTCATTAACGATATCAAATCACATGTTCATGAATTCAATCGTGCCTTTCATACCTATACTGAATCCACCTTGACCAATGTCACCATCATTCTACAAAAATTAGAAGATCAAGAATTAAAAGGAACTTATTTTGGAGATTGGAAAAAACGAGTTTTACAAACCCAACTCATGTTTACCACTCTTGAATCTGAAATGCAAGAACGAGGTCGAACGCAATTTGGATGTGAAATGCATGAACATGTACTTGATACCTCTGTCCTCTGGAGTGGGACTTTTGATTGTTGTCATGGTTGGGTTTGGGTACGTCATGGACTTTATTGTACAGGTTTGTTTTATTGTTTTTTTATGATGGTTAGTTTGTTTGAAGAGATGTCATCATGAATGTCGGGTTGGGTTTGTGGCTGTTCCATGTAAGAATCGAATGATTGGTTGAATAGTTGTTATACTTTGTTTTAACTATATGAATATGAATTTTTGTTTAACTATATGAATTTGATTTTTTGATTTATTTACCATTGTTTTTGGTTGGGTTCATGAGTCATTCGAATCAATGATTTTGGTGTTTACCTGTAACTTTGTGAGATTTGTGCCATCAAAACTGTTTATCTTTATCTGAATTATACCAATACCATTCTTTTGTTTTTTATTTCAATAAACTAATCAATCAACGATACAAGATATTATCAAATTAAGCTACTTGAAAAAAAAAAACGCGTCGAAAACTGAAATGACGTTTCCAATTCTCTTTATCTTACAAGAAACACCCAAAGAAAAAAACACAAAGGAAAGATGGAGTCAACTCCAACCAAACCGAATAGTCGCCCTGTATCAAGATTACCATCATTACCCAATTCCAGACTCAATTCTACTGATTCACAAAAACCTATATTTGATAAAAAACGTAATTCTACTATCCAACATACCGTTGAAAGTATCATTTCGCAGCAGGATGGGTTCATTTCTGAACCTAGTGTGATTGATGATCAAGTATGTTTATCATTTCATTTCTATTTTTTGTTTAATCTTGATTTCATTTGATTGAATTGTATCTGATGATATCGAAATTTTTAATTGTATTCTAATTATTTTATGAATTCATTTATTAAAAGAAATTCATGAATTCTCATTTCAAAATTTCTTACCAATATCACCCATCACCAACCATGACCAAAAACTAACTATTGATTTTACTAGATTGTTAATCCATATGCAAGTCGATATCGAGAATATCCCAATTTGATTGAAATCTATGTACCAGAAAAACGATCGATTGTACATCCAAAACAATCGATTGTCATGACTCAAGAAATGATTAAACCTAAACGTGGTGGTGTTGTTATTGATGTACCTAAACCACCCATTCCATTTTCACTTGCTAAACTTGATAAAGTAATTTTTTTTTTTGAATATGATTTTGATTTTATGTAGTTTGTACCTCAGATTATTGATTTGGAAACAACTGATTTACCAACGTTATTAAAAAAGTTTTCTTGGACTTTGGCAGCTCCATATAAAGAGTAAATTGAATATTATTGATGATTATAGAGAAAAACATCATCGTTTAATCTCAGATTCAATTGGTAATAATTTCACTCCAACAGCAATGAATTTAAGTATGAAACAAATGCAAAAAAGATTACAAAATCAATTACCAGGTAATCATCAAAACATGAAATTGAATTTTTATTTATTGTATAGATCAACCAATACCAAAAAGATTAAAAACAAATTTAATTAGTATCAAATTTGAACCTCAATCATCACCTCCAATGTCACCAAAAAGTCGAATTAAAACAATCAAGGATGAAGAGACATCAGCAGTCAAAGTGGAATTAGCTTCTCATATGATATTAGATCCTGTTGATTTAGAATCACATACAATATCAAAACAAGTCACTGCTCAACAACGTTATTATTTTTATGTTGAACGTGGTATACAAAATGAATGTTTATCACAAATGGATGATATCACTTTACAATCCATTCAATCACAATTATCAACTTCAATGAGAGAATCTACATTATTAAAACCAACGGTTCAAACTTTATTAGAAGAAATTAAACAAAATCATTTAACGGCTGTTAAACAAAGTATTGTTGATTATATTCTATTGGATCCTAGTGAACAACAACGACTCAAGATTCCATTTATAGTACAACGATATGAACCTGCTACTGCTAGAGCACCAGTACCATGGCATGATCATCTAATTACTATCAAAAAAACTATTGAACAAAATTTATTTATTACTAATCCAGTGATGGGACAATTATTACAAATTTTTGCATTGTTTGAAAAATGTAAAGTTGTAGATATGTCAGTCTTTACTCCGAGTGTGTTACCAATGACTGTAGGTGAATTCCAAGCGATCCTTAAAAATCAATGTTTGGCTTTTAAAAACAAATTGTTGAATGAGTAATTTTATTCTTTTATTTATTTATTTTTGAACAGATGGATTCCAATGGTTGCAAATATGTTTTTGGCTTCGAAAAATATTTGGTATGCAATTGCTACCGAATCTGAAGATGTGGATCTTGGTTATCAAAGATTAGGTAATTTAAATTTGTTTTTTTAAAATTCTATTTATATAGATTCATTTTTTAAATCTGTTACAGCTATATTATCAAATCAATTATGGTCAATGGTTGGAAATAGTTTAAAAGATTTTGAACAATTTTTTGCACAATTTACTCTTACCAATTCAGATGTTTCATTATTTTCGGTTAAATTAAATGTTTCTGGTACTCAAATTCGATTTGATCCACCTTTGACGGATTTGGAAGGTGTAGTGGTAGCCATTTTAGGTGAAATTGTTAGTGTTGTACGTGAAATACCAAGAGTGGAAACAAAATTATTTACTTCATTAGCATCTGAACCACTTTATTTACCTGCCATTACAATGGAAGATGGTAGAATATCCGAAGGACGATTTTATCGACGTATTATCTCCAAAAATACTGTTGGACCTCAAAAACATCTCATGTCTTATGAAAAATACAAATCTTTATTGAATCATAAAGCTGAAAAACGTATTGAAGATTTTTTACGTGAAAAACATGAATTGGATGATTATGAAGTTGAAATTCAAAAATTAACTAAATTAATTGATGATATTGCTGAATCACCTTCCATTGTTCGAATGTCTTTAATTTTCTTGGATTGTGATTCATTAAAATTGGATTTAACTGCAAAAGCGAATCAACTTGTTCAAAAATTAGTGGATCAAGTAGCAGATATCAATCGTAAAAATAATTTAACTATTTGTGAAGCTTATGAAAAAATATCTTCTAAAGCCATGAAAACTCCAAATGATACTGAAGAATTAGTAGAGTTGATGAAATATGTGGAACATGCAAAGTTTAAGGATATTGTAGCATTGAAAGAAGATATTGCAAAAGGAAAGAAACGATTAGATTTTTTATTAACATATGCTTTCTTGTCAGAAGATGATATCAAATTGAATGGTACAACATTTACATGGCCAACTAGAATTATGCCAATCTTTGAATTATCAAAGAAACGAATGTTACAAAAGAAAACAAAGGCACAAGAAGATCTTAAGATTAAGATTGAATCCACAAATGTTGAGGTGGATGATTGTCTAGATCAAGCAAATAAGTTTCAGGTATGTGGTTTATATACATTTATCTATAGGATTATGGAATCATGTCAGAATTGGCGGAATATGTCAAAAAAATCAAGAAATTGGAAACTAAATTGGAAGAACTTGGTGAAGTTGTACAAAAGATAAATGATGAAGAAGAATTATTAGAATGGGAAAAAACATCATTTTCTAAATTAACACAAACTAAAGATGTACTTGAACCGTTTAAAAAATTATGGGAAACGGCATCTAGATTCCAAACAGAATATTCGAAATGGATGGGTGGTTCATTTGTGGAAATCAATGCTGAGCAGTTAGAAGAAAGTGTATCAAATATGTTTCTAGTATCATTCAAATTGAGTAAGGTATTTGCTGAACAACCAATACCGAAGAAAGTTGCAGAAAGTGTCAAGAATAAATTGGAAAAGTTTAAGGTTCATATTCCTTTGATTACAGTACTTCGAAATCCTGGATTGCGTGAACGTCATTGGCAAGCTATAAGTGAATTGTTGGGTCAACCAGTCACGCCTGATGCTAGTACCACTTTAACAAAAATCTTGGAGTTGAATCTTGGAGCACAATTACCACAATTAGAAGCCATTTCTGATGCTGCTTCCAAAGAACATTCTCTACAAAATACACTATCAAAGATGAGAGATGATTGGGAACCATTGGTATTTAATCCAATTCCTTATAAAGATACTGGAACTCGAATTTTATCAGCTTTGGATGATGTACAAGCTTTATTAGATGATCAAATTGTTAAAGTTCAAACTATGCGTGGAAGTCCATTTGTAAAGCCAATCGAAACAGAAATGAAAAATTGGGAAACTACTTTGGTCACAATTCAAGATATTATTGATGAATGGTTAAAAGTACAATCAACTTGGCTATATCTTGAACCTATTTTCACATCAGAAGATATTATGGCTGCTATGCCAGTAGAAGGAAAGAAATTCAAATCAGTTGATAAAACTTGGAGAGATATTATGAATAATACAGCTGAAAATCCAAAGATACTTAATGCAGCAGTCACTCCTGGATTGTTGACAAAGCTACGTGAAAGTAACGTGTATTTGGAAGAAATTCAAAAGGGATTGAACGATTATTTAGAAAAGAAACGACTTTTCTTTCCAAGATTTTTCTTTTTATCAAACGATGAGTTATTGGAAATTTTAGCCGAAACCAAAGATCCTTTACGAGTACAACCTCATTTGAAAAAATGTTTTGAAGGTATTGCAAGTTTAGTTTTTCAAGATGGTACCAAGATCATTGCAATGTGTTCAAGTGAAAATGAAAAAGTCAAGTTAAAAGAAGTCATTGAACCTGCAAATGCTAAAGGAGCTGTTGAGAAATGGTTGTTGCAAGTTGAAAAAGTAATGCAATCTTCAATACATCAACAGATTACCAATTCTCACAAAGCTTATAACGAAACACCCCGTGACCGATGGGTTTTGGAATGGCCAGGTCAGGTAGTTATTTGTGTCAGTCAAATTTATTGGACGAAAGAAGTCACTGAAGTTCTAGCCAAAGGATTGGGAGCTGAAGGACTAAAAGATTACAGAGATGTATGTACTAAACAACTTGAAGATATTGTGAAACTTGTCAGAGGTGAACTCACAAGTATGGCACGTATGACACTATCTGCTTTGGTTGTTATTGATTTACATGCTAGAGACGTATGTAATGACCTGTATAATGCACGAGTCTCACAAGAGGGAGACTTTGAATGGCTGTCACAATTGCGATACTATTGGGAGCAAGATGATGTGAACGTTCGAATGATTAATGCTACTATTAAGTATGGGTATGAATATTTAGGAAATTGCCCAAGATTGGTTATCACGCCATTAACAGATCGTTGTTATCGTACTCTAATTGGTGCTCTTGACTTGAACCTTGGTGGAGCACCTGAAGGTCCGGCTGGAACTGGAAAAACAGAATCCGTTAAAGATTTGGCCAAGGCTATCGCAAAAGCTTGTGTTGTATTCAATTGCTCAGATGGATTAGATTACATCGCTATGGGTAAATTTTTTAAAGGATTGGCTTCTTCTGGAGCATGGGCATGTTTTGATGAATTCAATCGAATTGATCTTGAAGTACTTTCTGTTGTTGCTCAACAGGTGCTGACTATCCAGAGAGCTGTTGCTGCCAAATTAGACAAATTTGTTTTCGAAGGAACTACCATGTCTCTAAACCGTGGATGCTCTGTATTTATTACAATGAATCCTGGTAATATAGCAAGCGATTTTATTTAAAATAGGTTATGCTGGAAGATCGGAATTACCCGATAATTTGAAAGCATTATTTAGACCAGTGGCCATGATGGTAAAAAAATTCTACTAAATGCCAGGTGCCCGATTATGCTCTGATTGCTGAAATATCACTATACTCGTTTGGTTTTGTCGAAGCAAGAACTCTAGCAAGAAAGATTGTGGCAACTTACAAGTTGTGTTCAGAACAGTTATCTTCTCAAGATCATGTAATGTCGTTGGTTTCTTAATCAATAGTATGATTACGGTATGAGAGCCGTTAAATCTGTATTAACAGCTGCTGGGAATCTAAAGCTGAAATATCAAGATGAAAATGAACATATTATTATGCTTCGTTCTATACAGGATGTCAATTTACCTAAATTTTTGACACAAGATATACCGCTCTTTAAAGCAATATCAGCGGATTTGTTCCCTAAAGTGAACCTGCCAACTCCAGATTATCGACACTTGATGGCAAGTATATTGGACTATATGGAAAAATCAAACTTACAGCCTGTTACTGGAGCGTTAGAAAAAATTGTTCAAACGTATGAAATGATGTGTATTCGTCATGGTTATATGCTGGTAGGATTACCTTGGTCTGGGAAAACAACAGCTTATAGAGTTTTGGCTGCTGCACTCTGCGATATGTTTGAGCAGTCATTAAATGAGAAAAAGGTAGATTACAAGGTGATTAATCCGAAATCGATCACTATGGGACAATTGTATGGGCAATTTGATCCAGTTACTCATGAATGGACCGATGGTATTTTAGCCAACACTTTCAGGTCTTTCGCTCAATTAGGCAATGCTGAAAGACGTTGGATTATCTTTGATGGCCCAGTAGACGCTATTTGGATTGAAAATATGAACACAGTCTTAGACGATAACAAGAAGCTATGTTTGACTAGTGGTGAAATAATGTCAATGTCGAGCACAATGAGTATCCAATTTGAAGTTGCGGACCTGGCGGTTGCATCTCCTGCTACAGTTTCTAGATGTGGTATGATCTACATGGAACCAGATGTCATTGGATGGCGACCAATGATGGAATCTTGGATTAATACTTTGGCTCCTACATTTAGACAAGATCAGAAAACTATGATTTCAGACTTGTTTGACTGGGTTGTTCCCCCTTGCTTAACTTTTATAGCACAAAACTGCAGAGAAGTGGTGCCAACCTCACCAATAAATATGGCAATGTCTCTTATGAACCTATTTGTCTGCCAACTAGACGAATATTTAGGCTCTGCGAAGAGCATTGAAGATATTCCGTTGAACATACAAACAACTTGGATAACGTCTGCGTTTTTATTTGGTTCCATATGGTCACTTGGAGGAACTATTATACAACCATCAAGAGGGCCATTTGACTTATTTTTTAGAACACTGATTGATGGAAGTAACAAAGATCACCCGTGTCCCGAAGGTGTAAAAATAGATAAGCCAATTCCACCACAAGGATTAGTGTATGATTACATGTTTGAAAAAGACAAAAAGAGTGGGGGTCAATGGAAGTTATGGGTCGATACGATAGAAAAATATGAAATTTTACCTAAAACAAAATTCAATGCTATTACAGTCCCAACGATTGATACAGCCCGGTACACGTACTTGCTGGATCTCTTCCTGACCCATAACAAGCAAACCTTAATTGTAGGTCCAACTGGTACGGGAAAAAGTGTCTATATTAATAACAAATTATTAAATGGGTTACCAAAAGACCAATACACTCCAGTATTTGTCAATTTTTCAGCACAAACTTCCGCCAATCAGACTCAAGATATCATTTTGAACAAGCTAGACAAGAGAAGAAGAGGGGTTTTCGGTCCTGCTCATGGTCAAAAAGCAGTTATTTTCGTTGATGATTTGAATATGCCAGCGAGAGAAAAGTATGGAGCACAGCCGGTAACTTACAATTATTGACATTATAGCCAATTGAATTGCTGCGGCAGTGGATGGATCACGGGATATGGTATGATCTCAAGGATACCAGCACTATGCAGTTGGTAGATATTCAATTTGTTTCTGCAATGGGCCCACCTGGAGGTGGAAGGAACATTATTACCCCTAGATTCTTAAGACATTTCAATGTTTTAGCGATTTCAGAGTTTGATGATAAAACAATGGAGCAAATTTTCTTGACCATGGTGGATTGGCATTTCAGTTCGAATAATTTTGTTGCAACTGTTGGAAATTTGAAGAATCAGTTGATTCCAGCCATTCTTGCCATTTACAAATCATCCATCTCTAACTTACTTCCTACTCCTGCAAAATCACACTATGTCTTTAATTTAAGAGATTTTTCTAGAGTTGTTCAAGGGTTACTGCTAGCATCGGCAGATCGATTTGACGAACCTACAAAAATGATAAGACTTTGGGGACATGAGATCTATCGAGTCTTTTATGATCGATTAGTTGATGATAATGATAGAGATTGGTTTTTCAAAAATTTCAGGGAAGTGGTTGGAAAGCATTTCAATTACGGATTTGATGATATATTTGAGCATTTAGTATCAAAGAAAGGAACAGAAATAGTCGACGATGATATGCGAAACCTAATGTTTGGCGACTATATTGATCCGGAAGCATTGATAAGAGTTTATGACGAAGTACTGAATGTTGCAAAGGTTTCAGAAGTCATCAAAGGAAGACTAGACGAATATAACCAAATGTCAAAGGCACCTATGAATTTGGTTATTTTCAGGTTTGCAGTTGAGCATGTATCTAGAATCTCTCGAATATTGAAGCAACCTGGTGGACATGCACTATTGGTCGGTGTGGGTGGAAGTGGTCGTCAATCTTTAACAAGATTAGCAGGATTCATGGCCGAGTACTTCGTGTTCCAAGTTGAAATTTCTAAATCTTACGGGAAAAATGAATGGAGAGATGACTTGAAAAAAATTCTATTAAAAGCAGGTGGAGAAGGAAAACCAACTGTGTTTTTATTCAGCGATACCCAAATCAAAAATGAATCGTTCCTCGAAGATATCAACAACATGTTAAATACTGGTGAAGTTCCAAACATTTTCCCACCAGATGAAAAGGCTGCAGTTGTTGAAACTGTTCGTAATGTTGTTAGCAAAGAGAACCCTAAAATGGATGCCTCTCCAACTGCATTATACAATCAGTTTATTTTCCGTTGTAAAGAAAACCTTCATATTGTTCTCTGTATGTCACCAATCGGGGAAGCGTTTAGAAACAGATTGCGAATGTTTCCCTCTTTAGTTAATTGCTGTACTATTGATTGGTTCCAAGTTTGGCCTGAAGATGCTTTGAATATGGTTGCTGTGAAGTTCTTGGAAGATGTGGAAATGGACCCAGCAGTCAAAACAAACGTCATTGAAATGTGTAAATCATTCCACGTAGGCACTCGGCAACTCAGTCTTAAGTATTTTGAACAGCTTCGACGACACAATTATGTAACCCCTACTTCATATTTAGAGCTTATTCAAACGTACAAACAGCTATTGTCAAAAAAGCGAAAGGAAGTCAATGCATCGAAATCTAGATATGAAATTGGATTGGAACAGTTAGCTAGTGCAGCATCCCAAGTTGGTACAATGCAAGTAGAACTAAGCGCTCTTCAGCCACAATTGATCATTACTCAAAAAGAAACTGATCAAATAATGGTGGTTATCCAGAGAGAGAGTATTGAAGTGGAATCAAAAAGAGCATTGGTAAAGGTTGATGAAGCTGTTGCAAACAAGAAGGCCAGTGAGGCCAAGGCAATGAAAGATGATTGTGAAGCTGATTTAGCAGAGGCTGTTCCGGCGTTGGAAGCAGCGCTAGAAGCTTTGGATACATTAAAACCAGCCGATATTACACTTGTTAAAGCAATGAAGACACCCCCGGCTGCAGTAAAGCTGGTTTTGGAAGCTATTTGTGTCATGAAAGGAATAAAACCGAGTAGAATTAAGGATCCGAGTGGTTCTGGAAAAATGGTTGATGATTATTGGGCCAATTCCATCAAAATGATTACTGATAGTCATTTCTTACAAAGCTTGAAATCCTATGATAAAGATAACATAGATCCGACTATTATGGCCAAAATTAGAAAAACTTACATCCCCAATCCCGATTTTGTTCCTGAAATTATTAAAAATTCGTCATCTGCTGCGGAAGGTCTTTGCAAATGGGTCCGAGCTTTAGACAAGTATGAAGTTGTAGCAAAGGTTGTTGGACCAAAAAAAGAATCTTTGGCCAAAGCAGAAGGGGAGTTGGAACAAGAAATGACTAAATTAGCTGCAAAGCGGGCCGAGTTAAAAGAGGTTGAAGATAAAATGGAAAAGTTAGAAAAAGGATTCAAAGATATGACCGACAAAAAAGCAGATTTAGAAAGACAAGTTGATCTATGTGGTAAGAAACTGATTAGAGCAGAACAGCTAATTGGTGGACTTGGAGGAGAAAAAGATCGTTGGAGTGAAGCAGCAAAAACTCTTTCAGTAACGCTTACTAATTTGACTGGTGATGTCCTCCTATCATCAGCCGTCATAGCTTACCTAGGAGCATTTACTCTAGCATTTAGAAATATGATACTATCACAGTGGAACTCAAAATGCTTAGAGTACAAAATACCAAGTTCTCCGGTGTTTTCATTAGCAAATACCTTAGGTGATCCAATTCAGATCCGGGCTTGGAGTTTAGCTGGACTTCCCAACGATACTTTCTCTAGAGATAATGGAATTATATCGACAATTGCACGTAGATGGCCTTTGTTTATCGATCCTCAAGGACAAGTTTGTTTTATATTCTAATCATTAGGCAAATAAGTGGATTAAAAATATGGAAAAATCAAACAAATTAGTCATCATTAAATTATCTGACGCCGATTATGTAAGACAGTTAGAGAATGCGATTCAATTTGGAATTCCGGTTCTGTTAGAGAATATACAAGAAGAGGTCGATTCTGTATTAGAGCCTCTCTTAACTAAGCAAATATTCAAACAAAGCGGTGTGATGTGTATTAAATTGGGAGAATCGATTGTTGAATATTCTCCAGATTTCAGATTCTACATAACAACAAAGTTGCGAAACCCTCATTACTTACCAGAGCTTTCTACCAAAGTGACAACAGTCAATTTTATGATCACCCTAGAAGGTTTGGAAGATCAACTATTGGGAATTGTGGCAGCAAAAGAAAGGCCCGAACTTGAAGAGGAAAAGAATAAACTGGTCATCACTAGTGCAAACAATAAGAAACAGCTAAAGGAAATTGAAGACAAAATTTTAGCTATTTTGAGCAATTCTCAAGGAAATTTATTGGAAGATGAATCAGCAATATCTGCCTTGACCAGTTCAAAAGTTGTATCAGATGATATTGCGCAAAAACAAACTATTGCTGAAGAAACAGAAAAGCAAATAGATATTACCCGTCAAGGATATCGTCCTATTGCTACACATTCGTCAATTATGTTTTTCGTTATTGCAGAAATGGCAAATGTAAGTGTCATTGTTTTCTCAAGCATTCTAGATTGAGCCTATGTATCAATATTCACTGAGTTGGTTCATAAATCTATTCTTACAATCAATTGCTGATTCGGAAAAATCGGATATCCTGACAAAGCGATTAGAAAATTTAAAATCTCATTTCACATATTCTTTGTATTGCAACATATGTAGATCACTCTTCAAAAAAGATAAACTGCTTTTCTCGTTTATATTGTGCGTTGGAATTCTACGGGGCGGTGGAGAGATTGACGCTGATGAATGGATGTTCTTGTTAACGGGTGGATTGACGTTGGATAATAATTTACCACCAAATCCAGCACCAGAATGGCTTCGTGATCGAGCATGGGGAGAAGCAAATAGAGTATCACATTTCCAAGCGTTTGAAAACTTTGCGGCTGAGATGACTACTACATTAAAACAGTGGGAAGTCATTTATAACTCCAATGAGCCATACAACGAGCCTCTTCCAGGAGAATGGAGCACTAAACTTACAAGCTTCCAAAAACTGCTGACAACTCGAATCATTCGTCCAGATAAGCTAGTACCAGCCGTTATGGAGTTTGTAAAAGAAAAAATGGGCCAGAAATATGTCGAACCTCCTCCATTTGATTTAGCAGCTAGTTATGGCGATTCAAATAATATCGCGCCATTGATATTCGTTCTTTCACCGGGTACTGATCCTATGGCAGGGTATGAAATGTTTTTTATTCATCATTAGATTGATTAAATTTGCTGATGGTAAAGGAATAGTTGGAAATCGATTACAGACAATTTCATTAGGGCAAGGGCAAGGACCAATTGCTGGACAAATGATTAAACATGCTGTAAAGAGTGGCTCTTGGGTAGTATTACAAAATTGTCACTTGGCTGTCTCATGGTTGCCAACACTTGAAAAGATATGTGAAGAATTGACCCCAGATACTACGCATAAAGAATTTAGACTCTGGCTCACTTCTTATCCATCTGAACACTTTCCAGTGACCTTATTACAGAATGGAGTGAAAATGACAAATGAACCACCAGCCGGTATTAGAGCAAATCTATTGCGAAGTTATCTATCCGATCCAATCTGTGACGAAACGTTCTTCAAAGGGGTCAAAAAGGAAAACGAAAGCCACTGGGAAAAATTACTCTTTGGGCTATGTTTCTTCCATGCTTTAGTACAAGAGCGAAGAAACTTTGGGCCCCTTGGTTGGAACATTCCTTACGAATTTAATGAGTCAGATTTAAGAATTAGTGTTCGACAACTGCAAAAGGTATGCATTTAATCATTACTAAATTTATAGTTTTTGAATGAATACGAAGAAGTTCCTTGGAAGGCATTGACGTATTTAGCTGGAGAGTGTAACTATGGAGGAAAAGTGACAGACAACCAAGATCGAAGAACTTTGATGGCAATTCTTAGTACTATTTATTCCGAACAGATAATGGACGAAGATTACAAATTTTCCCCTTCTGGAATGTATTATGCACCTAAGAAAGGAAACTATGATACTTACCTAAAATACATCAAGTCTTTACCATTAATTCAATCCCCTGAAGTGTTTGGAATGCACGAGAATGCAGATATATCTAAAGACTTAAATGAAACAAATCTTTTAATATCATCTATCATTCTAACTCAAGGAACTAGTGGGGGAGGATCATCTGGCTCTAAGAATCAGGATGATATTACAGGTGAGATTGCTCAAGGGATCTTAAGCGGGTTGATACCAGATTTTGATGTTCCAAACATTAAAAAGGCATATCCCGTGAAGTATGAGGAGAGTATGAATACTGTGTTGATTCAAGAACTTGTTCGGTACAACCGATTGATGAAAATAGTCAGAGAATCATTACAAAACGTTTTGAAAGCGTTAAAAGGTTTAGTGGTAATGTCAAAAGAATTGGAAGAAGTGACAATAAGTTTAAAACTTGGTAAAATCCCAGAACTTTGGGCTGGAAAGTCATACCCATCCTTAAAACCATTGGTAAGAAAATGAAATGAGGCTTACAATTTAGGGAAGCTACATAACGGATCTATTTGCAAGGCTGCAGTTTTTGACAGGATGGATAGAATCATCAACGCCTGTTGTATTTTGGATATCAGGATTTTACTTTACACAATCATTCTTAACTGGTACTTTGCAAAATTATGCTCGAAAATATTCTATTCCTATTGATTTACTCTCGCTTTCATTTGAAGTTATGGAACAAGACTCTTTTACGATTGCACCTGAGGACGGAGTCTATGTTCGTGGATTCTATTTGGAAGGAGCAAGGTGGGATCGGCATCACGGAGTTCTTGGGGAACAGTATCCAAGACAATTAACAGATTCAGTACCAATAGTACGACTTACTCCTTGCCTTTCAGATGCGCCATACTTCCTAAGTGCTAAACAGAACTGCTACGAATGTCCAGTTTACAAGACAAGCATGCGTAGGGGAACGTTATCCACCACAGGACATAGTACTAATTTTGTTATGAGTATGTATCTTTGTACAGACAAACCTCCAAGGTATTGGATTATTCGTGGAGTTGCAGCTATGGTAAGTTTTATACAGTACTAAATCTTTAGTTACAATTATCTGAGTAGTGTTATATCATAATCTAATATATTGAGATTGAAGACAATTGCATATTTCATTTTGTGACCTAAAATGACTCATTTTCTAGTGTGATAGTTTTTGACTTATTCAAAAAGATGATTGAGGAAATTCTAAGCATCTTACGCATTAAACAAACAGAAATCTTGTTTGTGTTCCTATACGGTTCTAGGTTATGGGGAAATGCCCATCCAAAGTCAGACTTTGACTTATTGGTCGTCGTCAAAGATTCAAAAATGAAACCTTTGAAATCACAGCATGGAAGACAATTTGATATTACAGTATTGGATGAAAGTGATTATCAACAGGCAATCAACGATGGAAGTTTTCTGGAATTGATTACCTTGTTTGTACCAAATGCTAACGTACTGTATAATGCAACAAAGCGATATTCTTTCAAATTGGAATACTTTGCAAACCTCGAAGCATTTTGCATTGAGAGAGTTGCAAAAGACAGAGTGTTGGCAGGGAAAATGTTGGTGAAGAATAGACAAAAGTCTCACAAAATACTGATTCATGGGGTGAGAACAATTATTTTGAGTATCAGGATGGTAGAATTCATACAATTACAGACCCCAATAGAGTTTCAAGTCGATTGGGATTTGGTTGAAATGGAAACTGACGATATCTTTCTAGAATTTGATAAAGAATGCCAGCATCATTTACAAATTCTCAAAACCAAGATCCAAAAATTATTTCGATGATCAACTTGGACCAATATTTGGTGGTTGTAACTCCGAACCAACTTCCTAATTGGGAATCGGTGTTAAAATTTTATTTCAAGCGTCTTAAAGACTGTGGACCCATTGATATTGAAGAGTCATTGCAATACTCAACAGTCCTTTTCGTTCTGTAAAATAAACACGTCTTCTGATCGCCAATTGTCCAATTTACTCATCCAACTTTGAGTTTCCAACACCGCACATACTCAATCAAGTTTTTTTTTCCTTTATTCAACCGCAATGGCCACGGACGATTGTACAGTATTTAATACTGTGATTTATCCTGCTTTATTTGGTTCCAGTGGAGTAAATCCGAAAGCAGCGGAATGTTGTGTCTCTCAGTTTGTATGCGACCCACTCAGAAGAATACTGGAATTGTATGGATTTTATAGTATGATTTAATCGACAGGGATTTAAGCAACTCGGGATTAAAGGGTCAAATTCCCTCTCAAATCAACTCTCTGTCAGCATTGAAAGTCTTGTAACCTTATAGTCAACTGAACAACTTTAGAACATTGTCCAACAATTCCCTTACGGGGACAATCCCCGAAATAACCTCTTTGACTTCTTTGGTAACTCTTCAACTGAATTCAAATCAATTGAATGGCAATTTACCTTCAGATTTAACGAGACTTGGATCATTACAGAGATTGTATTTATTATTCTTCTTACCATGATTAGCAATGCAGCTGACAACAGACTGAAAGGAATCTTGTCAAAGGACTTTGCACTTTTGAAATCATTAAAAATACTGTAATTGTTCTGTATCTTAACTATGACAGGAGGTTGGAGAACAATCAGATATCGGGTTCTATTCCAGAGACGTTATCCACTCTTGAAGGATTGAATACACTGTAAGACTTGAATATTGACGTTGGGTAGATCACTGGGTGATAACAGTTTGACTGGTTCGATTCCATCATCATTTGGAGATTTTCGAAGACTACAGACACTGTTTGTTGTTGTATAATTCATTATCTAGTCACTTGAACAAAAATAGTTTATCAGGTCCTATTCCAAACACTATTGGCAAACTGTCTACTTTAGAGGAGTTGTAAGAACACTGTTTTTAAATACGAATTGTAGGGATTTATCATCAAATTCACTGAGTGGAGGAATTCCCGATGCAATGGGTGATATGACACAACTGATGACTGTAAATTTGAAATCCAACAAGCTGGAAGGAACCATTCCAACAACTCTAGGGAAACTCAAGAGTTTGAAGAAGCTGTAACTATTGTTTGCTTATGAAATAGAGACTTTTCAGAGAATCTTTTATCGGGAACTGTCCCAGATGAAGTCAAGAATTTACCAAACTACTCATCAAACACATTCATGTAAGGGGATGATTACATTAAAAGTAGATTTGGAAACCTTCGAGAAGAGTTTAAGACAGAAGATACTATTGCTGGTCTGATTATCATTGTGGTTGGAGTGATACTTCTT
>JADGIX010000094.1:0-45886 GCA_027595885.1 Globomyces sp. JEL0801
AATACTACCTCAAATCATATCTAGATGCTCAGCGTTTACTTTAAATATAATCTTTGTTGAAAATCATTGTGTTTGTTTTTGAATTTCGAGAGGATCAACTGTTACTAGTTTCTTTAGATCATAGGATTGAAGTGATCAAAACCAGCATTGATTGTAGATAAAAAAACTCATTCAAATAAGTCAGAACAAATTAATTTAGAGTTTATTGTTTGAGGTTGGAGGAGAATCATTCTATGGGGCGAAGGTTCCAAACTCTTTCTTAAATTAAAAAAGCAGCTGCTCCAGCAATACTAAAATCTTACCTCTGAAATGATTCCACAACAAAGGGAGAAATCCAAATGAAAACCGGAAAAGGTTCAAGATAGAGGACTCGGCGGAAACTCTTAACATCATTTCTTGACAAAAGTACACTTAACTTATATAATACTGCAATTTTTCTTTATTGAACAATAAAATCAAGGTTCTTCTTTGAGAGGTGTGCTTGATGCATCAACGTTCCCATTAGGCTCTTCTATATCCTCTTTTGATATTTCAATGGCGACCAAGTCCGCGGTAGAGTTGGATGAATTAGTTTTCCATGTTGTTAACTTCTTGTACACCATATTAGTTAATTTCATTGAAGGTTCATCAATGATAATGACGAGCAATTCGGAACAGATGCAGACCAAGATCGAACAAATAATGAAAAGTAATATTTTCCCATGTAGTGAATTGGGGTCGATTAGTTTCATCAAGAGTGGTTGGATACTGTAATTAAAGTAAGGATGGAACAAGTAAAGTGTGTAAGATATCCTTCCCAAAAACACAAACACTTTTGCGCCAAGTACCTTTTGCCAAAAGTTGGATGTTTCGACAATAAACATTAAAATTGCACTTAGTAACAAAACCATTGGTTTCTCTTCCATATAACCGTCCCAATTTCCAAATTGAAAATAATAATTTACTTGTAAATATTTGACCCATTGTTCCGTTTGTGCCCCGATTGTAATTGAAGTTCCAACACAGAAAAAAATTCCAACGAGAAATAAAACCACATTGATCACAGGTGTCCATTTATGCGATTTTATCTTTTCCAAAGTTCCATTGTTTGATAATTCCGCAAATATGACACCAACAATAAAATGTGCAGTCCACAAATGAGTATATAATGTACATATTAATGCTCCAAGCAGAATCGAGTATCTTACCATGGTCTGATTCTTGAATTCGACCAAGATAAAGCTGAGTAAATATACATAGTTGGAATTCGCATATTCCAAAGGAAGTGTCCAGGCAGTGTAGGGAAGTGGTTTAGGTGAGAAAGTAGTAGGTAAGAGACCAGCAGTATTTGTAATATACAAAAAAGGGCGTACAAACAAATCGAAAAATGATCCGGGTACTTTATCTGGTCCAGGACAAAATGACTGATCTGAATTTGGACATACGGAATCAAATAAACCCAACTGAAACATAATCCAACCAACAATCATTACACCAATAACAGGAAGCACCAATCGAAATGGACGACGAAGGGCTGAACTTGCAATAGGTCCAGTCAGATTTTTACGTAAAGGGGAAGCAGTCAAAACTCGACCAGATAATACAAAAAAGAGGGGGACAGTTATAGTCCACTCTTGCCAAAGCATCCAAAACTATTTTAAAAATTAGTTTCAACAATTGTTTTACTCGTTGAAATTGGTGATTATAATCTCGCAAAGAGTGAATTTGGTAAACAGCAAACGATGCTATTCCTCGTATTCCTTCTAAATACAACAGTTTTGAGGACATTTAGTCAAAAATTATCAAAATTGACGGCTCCGTTTCGTGTTTCTTCTGTGAGAAAAATGTGAGGGTGATGTTTCGAATTATCAACACCTCTTTTTTGTTGAATTTGTACTTTTATGGGTGAGTTTCTTACTCTCGTCCAACACATTGATAATCTAGGGTAATATATTTCACTCGCGTCAATTTTGTTGAAATGGTAAATTTTAAATTGAATTGTTGGTTCAATTCAGTTGATAATGTTGAGGAATTTATATTAATGTTTATGGTACATCAATGTGACTATCTAGTTATGAATTCGATTCTTTGAAATTTTTTCTTTTGTTTTTACTTGAAATATGGATTTACTTCATGAGTCAAGAGAAGGTAATCGTGGTGGGTTGGGGTTGTTCAACTGGGAAGATGTTAAGGCAGATAAAGACAGAGAGCACTATCTCGGTCACTCAATTAAAGCTTCTACTGGAAGGTATGTATCAATTTACTTGCTTATCATAGATGGCAAAAAAACAAAAGTAATTTGTTGATTTTAAATCTTATTCAATAGATTTAAATTGGTTTAATGAAGACAAAAAGGATAATGGAAACGTTGATTTGGATGAAATTGCCGAAATTAAGCGACTGGAAGCAGAGGTATAACTACTATTTAACATCCAAAGGCAATGGCTGAAGCTCTGGGAGCAACGGTTATGAAGCAGCCGGAAGGAGGAGTATCCAATGATGAAGTAAAGGAATTGATCAAAAAAGATTTGTTGGCAAACCAGGATAGAGTCATTGGCATTGGCTTCTTAGGGTAAGTTACATGATCTTTTCATTTCGTAGTTCCAAAGTGAAAAAATCTTACAGGTCAAGTAACTACACGTCTGATTCTGCCACTGAACATCAAAAGAGGTCAAAGAAAGAAAAGAAAGAGAAAAAGGAAAAGAAGTCAAAGAAATCGAAATCTAAAAGCAGGGGATATTCACCAGAACGCATCGAATCGGATGATGAACCACAAAAACGACAACGAGATCGTTCGGTATCCCCAAGAAGAAATCATCGTGATCGTTCCATATCACCAAAGAGGAGTCATCGAGATCGTTCTGTGTCTCCAAGAAAAAGTTATCGTGATCGTTCCCCATCACCAAAGAGGAGTTATCGAGATCGTTCTGTATCGCCAAAAAGAAGTCATCGAGATCGTTCTGTATCGCCAAAAAGAAGTCATCGTGATCGTTCTGTATCTCCAAAAAGGAGTCGCCGTGATCGTTCTGTATCCCCAAGAAGAAGTCATCGTGATCGTTCTCCAGAGGAACGAAATCGGTCCAGATCGCCTCGTAGATCGAAATCAAGAAGATAGTCGCTGGTTCATGTTTAATATAACTGATGTATAAAACTATTATTAAGTTTGAGATTCCTAAAGATTAGAATAGGTGAATTTTACATTAATACATAATAACAATTATTCCCAGCGTGTTTTGTACGACACATCTAATAAAACAGTTTTAAACTAAATTAGCCAGATTCAATACTACACAACTAACAAAACAAACTAGTACTTCACGTATTTCTATGATAGAATTGATCACAAAATGTGTCATTGAAACTCACTAAAACGTTTCAATCATCTGTGGCACAGCAGGCTTATCAAACCTTGAAATTATTTTAATTTTTTTTTTTTTTTAAATAAGTTATTAATTTCAATAATGGCACCAAAAGAAAAGAAGGAAAAAAAACCAAGGAGAGTAGGAAAACGTAACCGAGATGCTAATGCAAGTGTCGAAGATATCACAAACTCTTCCTCAAAACTTACCATTGAAAATAATCGTTCTTCAACTGGGGTCTTGACATCTGAAAAAAATTCTAGAGATATTAAAATCGAATTATATTCTTTAAGTTTCTTTTCTCAAACTTTGATCAATGAATCTACTATCGAATTGAATTATGGAAGAAGATATGGTCTTATTGGACCTAATGGTTCTGGTAAATCGACTTTTTTGCAATCTTTGTATGCTAGAGAAGCTCCTATTCCTGATCATATCGATATCTACTTGTTGGATCATGAATATCCACCAACTGAAATGAGTGCATTGGATGCTGTCATTGATGATGCTGAAAAGGAAATCAAGGTAATTAATATTTATTTTTGATGATTTTAGCGTCTTGAAAAACTTCAAGAAGATCTTTTGGTTGAAGATCCTGAATCTACTTTGCTCGAAGACATTTTTGATCGTATTGAAGCTTTGGATCCAGCTACTTTTGAATCTCGTGCTGCCATGTTGTTGGATGGTTTGGGTTTCAGTCCATCCCGTATGAAGATGATGACCAAGGATTTGTCTGGTGGTTGGCGTATGCGTGTAGCATTAGCTCGTGCTCTGTTTGTCAAGCCTACTCTTTTGATTCTTGATGAACCTACCAATCACTTGGATTTGGGTGCTTGTGTATGGTTGGAAGAATATCTATCCAAGTATGACAGAATTCTGTTACTTGTCTCTCACTCTCAAGATTTCTTGAATACTGTGTGTACCAATATTATTGATTTGGATCATCACAGACAATTGGTTTACTATACTGGTAACTACGATAGTTATATCAAGACCAAGAAAGAAAATGAAGTGAACCAAATGAAGGCTTACAAGAAACAACAAGATGAAATTGCTGACATCAAGAAATTCATTGCTAGTTGTGGTACCTTTGCTAACTTGGTAAAACAAGCAAAGTCTCGTCAAAAGATTTTAGACAAGATGGAAGCTGACGGACTTGTTGAAAAAGTTCCAGATGATCGAGTGTTTGATTTTACTTTCTTATCTGGTGGACCATTACCACCACCAGTTTTGGCATTTAATGATATGTCATTCTCTTACAGTGGTAGTATGAATGATTTGATTTACAAGAACCTTGAATTTGGTGTTGATACTGAATCTCGTATTGCGTTGGTAGGACCAAATGGTGCTGGAAAATCAACATTGTTGAAGTTGATGGCAGGTACTTTGAACGCTACTAGTGGTACTATCAATAGACATTCTCATCTCAAAATTGGTGTTTATAGTCAACATTCAGCTGATCAACTTTCATTGGACAAGAGTGCTGTTGACTATCTTCGAAGTAAATTCCCACAGATGCCACAAGATCTTCCATATTGGAGACAAAATGTAGGACGGTTTGGTTTGACAGGAAATTCCCAATTGTGTCCAATTTCCCAATTATCAGATGGACAAAAATCACGAATTGTTTTCTGTGAATTATCACTTCAATCAGCTAATATGTTATTATTTGATGAACCTACCAATGCCCTTGATATTGAAACCATTGATTCATTAGCTAGAGCTATTCAAAACTTTGAAGGAGGAGTAGTATTAGTATCACACGATTTCCGATTGATTCGACAAGTAGCCAAGGTAAATGAAATTATAATTTATAGTTAGCAAATATGGGTATGTGAGAATGGACAAATGCACCTTTGGGAGGATAGTATTGCAGCATATAAGAACAAATTAAGAAAGGAAGTGACTAAAGCATTACCCAAATAAGAATAGCACGCAGATGGCATCAGAATTAAATAAATTACTATCTAGTTGTTAAACAACTTTTCTTTTTAGTGATACTTTAACTTGTTCATACTTGTATTAGTTCATACTTGTATCTATACCAAGTAGTACTTTGTTGTATCTATACCATGTAGTAGTTAGTTTGTAGGAGAATGAAAAAGTAGGGTTAGTAACCCTTGTTTGAAACACTTTCCCCCAAATGAGTAAAATACCAAAACCAATACAAAGAAACTATGATCAGATCAGGGAAAAGGATTCTACTATGGATGAAAAGGATTCAATCATACCATTAACTCAGAATTTAAGTAAATTATCTACAAATCATAATACCGATTTCGCTATCCCAAAAAAACAACAAAGGCAACGTTCAAAAAGTGTCAGTTTCACTCCTGTTCAAAGATTAGTAAAACCTTCTCCGGCTGCTTTTCATTCTACCGGTTTATTATCAAAAAAAAATAGACTTCCAAATCATTCTTTCACTCCTGTCACTCCAATCAAAAACAAATTCAATCTATCCTTAGATCAATCTCCTATGATCCATTTCAATTTAAATACTCCTTCAACTCCAATACATTCAAATCAAAAAATTCAAAATCAATCAGTCAATCAATCTTCAAATCAATTCGATTTTCAATCTCCAATCGTTAATCCTTTTCAAAAAAATCATAAAATGGTACCACCAAGTACTACAAAATCAAAATTAATCAATCGAAGTCCAATGAAAGATTCTCCAGTTAAATCAAATAAACGGATGCATTTACTACCAGATTCAAGTCCATTATCAAAACTGGATTGTAATAATATAGATATGGATGAAATGGAACCTCCAAAAACAAACTTTTTTAAAGATTTATCAAAAGATACCCCAATTAAATCTTTAAAACATCATTCAGATTCTCCTGAATCTATCACTCATTCTCCTTCACAATCAACTACCTTTAAATCAAAACTGTTTGATTTATCATCCGATACAATGTATGATGAATTTTTATCAACAAAGAAACCACATAAAATTCAATCTTTTTCTTCTAGAATTGCAAAAGAAAAAATTGATCTCCCATCAAATCAGAATTATACAGTTAAACATACAAATTCTAATCATATTCCCTTTTCAAATTTAATTTCAAGATATCGACATGTTATTGATGAATCTTTTTTTCGTGCCATCAATGGAGAACAACCATTTTTACAACAAACATTATCCATTTTTTCATCTAGAGTTCATCAAGATGCTCAATCCCCCATTCCTGATCATTTTGAAACTAGATTTGTAAGTTTCAACTTTGTATTTGATTATCATAGGAAATTTTATCTAGATTGGGTCATGGTGCTTTTGCAGATGCTTTTCATGTTTTGAGTTTAGATGATGCAAGAGAATATGCTATCAAAAAAACTCGACAACCTTTTCTAGGCTATAAAGATGCGTAATAATATCTACTCGGTTTAATTTTTTTAGCATTCAAAAGTTGGAAGAAGTTCGAATGTTACTTAAAGTCAAGGGTTGTATAGGTTGTATAACCATACATTCTGCTTGGATACAATTTGGTTATTTATATATTCAAATGGAGATTTGCTCAAGGGGAACGTAATCATGAATAATTTTTTAATTTTTAGTTTGGAAAGATATTTGGAAGAATATTGTTCTCAAGCTCCATTATCTGAAACTCAAATTTGGAGAATATTATCAGAAATGGTTCAAGTAAACTAATGTCGTTGTTTTTTAATCCATTATAGGGATTGCATGGTATTCATAAACATGGGATCGTCCATTTAGACATCAAACCAGCAAATATCCTGATATCTGATAATGGAACCTTAAAAATAGGTGATTTTGGATTAGCAGCCCAAGTTCCCATGGTAAGATCAATAGTCAACTTAATAGTAGAACCCTGGTAGTGAACATGAAGGGGATCGAACTTACTTGGCACCCGAACTTTTGAAAAATAGTGATTCAATTTCATATTCAGCCGATATATTTAGGTAACCCTAAAATGTTAACCCAATAGTATGGGATTGATTATCCTTGAAATCACGGCCAACATTATCTTACCCGAAAATGGTCCCATATGGCATGAATTAAGAGAAAATAATTTCACATCAGTATCATTTGGTCCGAATTCACAAACTTTGATTGATATTATCAAATCCATGTTGAATCCTGATCCTAAAATGAGACCTAGTGCTGAAGATTTAATGATGCATCCATTATTGAATCAAATTCTTTAGATTTCTATTCTTTCTTCTTTTTTCAACTTTCAAATTCTTTCTCATCTGATTTTAATAGGCAATAAATTTATTATAATAATTCTCATTGTTTTATCATTAAAAATGTGTCTTACAAAATAAAGGTTAAGTTGTGAATTGTTGTTATATATTATTCGGTTTTTAGTCTTAAGGAGATTGCTGTTCACTACGTTCAGCATATTGTTGCTTTACAAGATGTTCTTGAGATTTAAGTCGTTCATCCGTCATTAATACAGTATCAGCCCTTTGAAAGTTAATCGACTTATCAATATTACCCTGTTTCACTTGACAATCTTTCAGTACGGAATTGTTCGTATAAAACATCATGAGTAATTTCTTTTAGATCTTGTAAATGTGTACTATACTGGATTAATTTATATAAACAAACCTCAAGATACAATATCTTAATTTTGAGAAATCGCAATGAAGGGCATTGTCAACTTCTACAATACCCCAAGGATATTGTCGACATCGAACTGAGCGACCACCAACGGAAACTTCTGTTTCAGCTCCAATTACGGAAAATGGTAATAAAGACTAGATATTAAAATCGTATCATTTTTTTTTACTCGAAGTTCTTGATTTTCTTCAATAGTATCTTCATCATCTTCTTCAGGATCAATTGGGAAATCATAAATTGGGATTTCATAGAATGCAATATCATCCATCACCTAAAAAGTATAAAATGATGTTTATCATACCCTTCTTTTGAAGTTTTGCATTTCAAGTTGAGTCATTGAATCTGCTTTGGATACAATTGGAATTAAATTAACTCGAGGGCTAAGTCGTCTCATAAATTCAATATCCATTTCTCGTAAGCTAATAAAGTTAGGATTGGGAAAACTAACCTGTGACCAGAAGGTTGGATGAAATACAATACAATGTGTACACGATTATCTTTATATGTTAAATAGAGCTAATTAGTACCTTGAAATTTAGGATTTCTCTTGATTCGAGATTCTTGAGCCAAAATTTCATCATATTGAGTTTCAATATATTGTAAAATTGTTTGAAAACTTCCTTCATTGTTAATATTATCCCCAAATCCAGGGGTATCAATAATCGTCAAAGCTATTTTAGTTCCATCCTCATCCAGTTCTACTATAAAAAAAGGGCAAATTACCAACAGTGGTAGGAACAATATCTACAGTTTTTTCCATGGCAGCAGCCTTTGCATCAGGAATATCTCTATGAGGAAGGACCTGGCTTTCACAAAGAGTATTCAAGAAGGTAGTTTTACCAGATCCAGACGCACCGGCGACCATCAAAGTGAAAGTCAAACCTCTCTTTTGATTCTTTCTTCTTACACCCTATTAAATAATATTAAAAAAAGGGCAAGAAATACAGGAGAACGATTTGAAGGGGGACTTCCTTGTCTATCTGGAGTTTTTGACATTAATGAAGAGAAAGTTCAAAGAGCAATTTTCAGGTGGCGATTGTTGAAGGCTTTCAAGAAAGCCCATTGAAAAAAAAAGAAATTAATGGTAGTATTAAAGGAAAGGATTAGGGTAATGAAGGAGGAAAGGTTTTAGTTGAGTTAGTAGTAGTGATGTGGTTGGTTGGAGTGATTTGAGTGATTTTAGAGCGTGTTTCTTACTCAATGTATTACACTCATAAAAAATACTCTTTAGATAAACACAAAGTATCCGAAATTAACTCTTTATTCGCTAAATATGATTTGGCAGACTTACATAGAATATCTCCAAAGGATGCTCGTGAATTGTTGAGAACTATTGGAATACCTCAAAATGCAATTCATGATATTGTAGCTAAATCAGATCCTGAACATAGAGGTTCTGTTAGATACACTCCTTTCTTGGAAAATATTAGACATTACTTGGTATTCTGATCCTTAATTAAACGTTAGGGTGAAGAACATATTTTGCAGGAAATGCGCTCTCTCTTTCAATTAGTCTACCAAATTTCAACCCCACTTGATGCATACCACCCTGAAGTTAGTAAACTGACAATAGAAAAGATTAGAAAGACAGCATCAATTTTGGGTGAAGTAAAGAATTTCCTTTGAATTAAACTCTAGCCATTAACAGATAATAATTTGAAAGATATGATGGAATATGCAGACCCAGAAAATACTGGTATGATTGACATACACGCGTTTGTTCGCACTATGCGTAAAACAGTAAACTTGTAGGTTTCTAATCAATTTTAGTCTATCTGGTAGTGATAATAAACGTGTAATTTTATTTAAATTGTTCAATGAGCTCTTATATTGAGATGGAATATAGCACAATGACTAGTACAGTCACTTATACCATCACTGGTATATTCACTAGTACCGAATATAGTATCAAACTATCAACTACTTCACACTATTTTCTTTGAAATAATTTTTTTTTCAAGTTAACTTTTTATGGGTATTCCGAGCTTATTCAGATGGCTATCAAATAAATATCCAAAAGTAATATCCCAAGTTATCGAAGAATTACCAAGAACTATTAACGACCAATCCATCCCTGTAGATGCTTCTCAAAAAAATCCAAATGGGTTGGAAATAGATAATTTATATTTGGATATGAATGGAATTATTCACCCTTGTTGTCATCCCGAAGACAAACCTGCTCCAGCAACTGAAGAGGAAATGTTTATCGAAATATTCAAATATATTGATAGAATCTTTGCTATGATTCGACCAAGAAAAATATTATATATGGCTATTGGTATCATATTTGAAAGTATTAATCTAGTAGATGGTGTAGCACCTCGAGCAAAGATGAATCAACAACGGTCTAGACGATTTAGAGCGGCTCGAGAAGAGGAAATAAAGATGAGGACTGAAGTACGTGCCAGATTAGAAGCTGGTCTCCCATTAGAGGATAAAAAAGCTCATTTTGATTCTAATTGTATTACCCCAGGAACTCCTTTTATGGATCAACTGGCAATTTGTTTACGTTATTATATCACCGACAGATTAAACAATGATCCTGGTTGGAAAGGGGTATGTATTTTAAAAACTTATTGTAGGTTAAAGTACTTTTGTCTGATGCTTCGGTTCCAGGTGAAGGAGAACATAAGATTATGGACTTTATCCGCAGACAACGCACACTTGCTACATACGACCAAAGCACTCACCATGTCATCTATGGATTAGATGCTGATTTAATCATGTTGGCATTGGCTACCCATGAGCCAAATTTCTGGATTTTAAGAGAAGAAGTTGTAGATAAACGTCAACAAAAGAGAGCTTGTGAATTATGTGGTCAGTTTGGGCATTCAACACATCAATGCACAGGTATTTATTTCATATTGGCTTACCTTAGGGAAAGCAAAAGTAAAGACTGGTGAATGGGATGACCAGACCAGACTATTAGAACTCAAACCGTTTGTTTTTGTTCATATCAGCATACTGAGGGAATATTTAGAAGCGGAAATGATGATTAGAGATTTACCTTTTAAATGGGATTTGGAACGAGCCATTGATGATTGGGTATTTATGTGTTTCTTTGTTGGAAATGATTTCTTACCGCATTTACCCTCCCTTGAAATCAGAGAGGGTGCAGTCGAACTGTTAATTGGTATTTGGAAAGCTAATGCAAAGAATTGGGGAGGGTATTTAACAAATGCTGGTGATATCGATTTGGCGCGTGTAGAAATAGTATTACAAGAACTTGGTCAGGTGGAAGATGTTACATTTCAAAAACGTCGTCAAGAGGAAGAACAAAGACGTTTAAATAGACTTGATCGAAAGAAACGGGAGAAAGAGATCAAGAAACATGGTCATCCAGTTAAGAAAATTCAAACTGCCAAACCTAGCAGGGCTGTGCTGAATGCCAAGCTAGCTCTTATTGAGCAAATGAAAGAGTTGGACCCATTGCCGGTTAAAGGTGTCAGTAAAGAAGTCCGAGCAAAAAGAAATTATGAAAATGTAGTCAGTAACAAACCGGTTGGGTTTTCTCACAAACACCCCAATACCAGCGAAACGAACAAAGCAGCAGCGAAAAAGTTGAAATTGGCACTTTTAGCTAAAAAGCCAATTGAAGATCCAAAAGGTGGTTTTAGCATCACAGATTTTCAAGCAGAAACAACCACAGCAGTCCCTATCGATGCCGCGGAATCAGAAGAAGAAATTGAAGAAGAAATTGATGGTGCAGTTGTAGTGCCTACACCAGGTGCTAATGACATTGAACCAAAACCTCTGTCAGAACTTTTTGAAGAAGACGATGCTGTTGATTCAGAAGGTATTGTTCATGAAATTCCAGAGGAAAAGGCCGATTCGGACGCTGAAGCGCCCCATGATGAAGTTCGACTCTGGGAATCAGGGTGGAAAACAAGATACTACGAAACCAAATTCCAAGTTGATGTAGGCGATCAAGAATTCAGAAAAACTGTTGTTCAATCGTACGTCGAAGGATTATGTTGGGTTTTAAAGTATTATTACCAGGGTGTTCAATCTTGGAAATGGTATTATCCATTTCATTATTCACCATTTGCATCTGATTTTACGGGAATGGCTGACTTGAAGATCGAATTTGACAAAAGTGAGCCCTTCAAACCTATTGAACAGTTATTGGGAGTTTTCCCAGCACATAGTAAATCGCACATTCCTAAAGTGTTTCATTGTCTCATGACAGATCAAGATTCTCCTATAATCGACTTTTATCCTGTTGATTTTCCCATTGATCTGAATGGGAAGAAATATGAATGGCAAGGGGTGGCTTTATTACCTTTCATTGATGCGGACAGGCTATTGGAAGCAGTCAGACCGTTGTACCCATCCATAGATGTAGAAGAGCGTAGAAGAAATACGCTGGGTTATGAAATTTTATTCGCTGAGTCGTCTCAGCCTATTTTCGATAGCTTTTGTGCATTGTATGGTAATTCTAAAATTTCAAAGGTATTTTGAACATGTTTTGATTTGTTTTTATTATAGCCTGTGATGTTGGATACGTCCTTAAGTGGTCGGCTTGGGGGAAGTGTTTTTAAGGATCAAGATGTATGCCTCCCTGGTAGTATCTATCCATCGCCATTACTAGAGTTCAACCTAGAGGATATTCCTAATGAGTCAGCGATCAGGTAATATTTATTTTTTTAACATATAGTGTTGTGTATTATATGCCAAATGTTAGTTCCAAATTCCAGTTTAAAGCAACTCTTTTACCTAATGCCATCATGCCACCAAAAGTGTTAAATAGGGATGATTTAACTGAAATCCGTACCAACCGTAGCAATGCGTTTTTCCGGGGTCGACGAGGAGTAGAAACTCCACGTGGTTTACGATTTTCATTTGCTCCATCCAATAATAGTAGTTTTCATTCAAGATCTGGTAGAGGTGGTGGACAAGAGCGTTATGAAAGACGACCAAGAAACGACAATGATCCAAGAGATGATAATCCACAGTCTAGATCTTATGGAAACAACAGTCCAAATCGTGGTGCATATAATAATTCAAATGATGGCCATAGGAATTATGCATCAAACCGAGGAAGTAGTTCAAATGATGGTTATAGGAATTACCCGTCAAATCAAGGATACAACAATCCTCGGGAGTATCGAGGCCCTACCAATGATTATGATAATGCGAATGGAAACTCGAGATATCAGTCAAGACCTCCACATCATCAGGGACGAGGAAATTCTAATGGGTCAGGTTATAGAAATTCTTACAACGGTGGACACTCATCCAATGTAACATTTTTTGACTAACACAGTTAGGGTGCCGGCTATACACCGCCAAATATGCATGGTGTTCGAGCACCTGGTGGTTACGGAAGCACGTATCCTCCTCAACCGCAAGTGGCTGCCCTTCAAGTTGCAAATCTTTTAAGTCAATTACAACCAACTTCAGCACCACAGAGCCATTATGGTCAGCAAACTTATGGCCAAATACGACCTGGAGTATATGGGCAAATGCGCCCACCTGGAACTTATGGGCAAACATCTTATCCTCCACCAAATCAATCCTCAGGTAATAGAGGTGGTTATTCGCAACAGAATTATTCTGGAAACAATTCTAGATATAATAATCAAGGAAATTATGGAAGAAGAAGCTAGGTAATTTAGTAGATGCACATATTATATTGAAAATAAACGCTATTCACTATATTAAGATTCTTCTCTTGTTAATATTTCTTTACTTTCTTCAAATGGTAACAAACTCCCTACAATTAGAAATTTAAGACTCAATACCAAATAAAAAATGTTGTGAAACAGGAAATTTCATCAATACTTCTGCAATATACATTTTCATCATTCCAGTGTTTACTTTTGACCAAAATGGAACGGCTGATATATCAAATAAAATAGGTGAATGTTCATGAAATGGGCCACGCTTTGTCTAAAATGTCAATAACACATATACAAACCTCATTGATGTGGTTGATACAACCTAAATACAAATATTCTAGGGCAAAATATGCCACCATTTCTTTATCAGTTATTGATTTTGGTTTGATTTTTGGATGATCTAATGTTGAATTTCAAAATCTCAAGATACCAAGTAGTTGAGCACTTCCCTAAAGTTTAAAACTAATTGTATAATACCCAAAAATATGGTAAAAACTGATAATCATCAAGACCCCATACTCCATGACTTCCAGCTGGCTCTAATTGATAGACTTTTTGTAATTTCCAAACCAAATCGATATATCTTCAAAATATCAGAATACTTGATTTTACCTCTTGAACACTTTTGTTACTAACGCTTGATAATCTTCAGCATTAAAGTAATCAACTAATTCTAAACAACATAGCCAAGCGGTAAAAGAAAGTTCATGACCAGATCCATAATCAATTCTGGTTGGATCTCCAAAACTAACTAAAAGATATGCAGATATTTCATGAATAGCTAAATGATTGGGAATCAATGTGGACTGTTGTTCTATTAAGTTCTAAATGGTTAGTCAAATTTTGACCCACTGATTGTAGTTTGGCGTGCCATTTTCTAAAAGATACATTACCATATCTTTGTTCTGTTGTTTCTGGTGGGAATTCATCAATCCAGCTGTCCAATACATCTAACAATTGTATAGTGTTTAACACAGCCTTTTGTTTAATGGTTGATTAAATAAAACCTTTGATACAACACAATCAGAAGAGTTTGGTTTGTTTTTAACAGCTTCATTTAGTGATTGACAAAAATCCAAAATTCGAAAGTAAGCTTCACTTGTGCTGAACTTTTCTAAACAATTTGAAGTAATGATTCTTTTTGTTGGAACAATGTATTCTTTCGATATCGAAATATATTTTCGTCTACCAAGGACATTGGGAACTGTTGGAATTACTTTTTGTTTTGGCATGCTGTATCCTGGTATTCCTGACAAGTTCATCTTAAAAATGGAAACATTTTCACAAAATTAGAATCATGGTTCTCCAGTGATTCAATCAAGAAGTACTGGAAATATATTCATTCATACATTGGGATGTGGTGGAAGAATCGATTAGATCTGAAAAGATAACATGAATTTCAGTTGATTGTCGCGTTTAACTTCATTTACGCAATGTCAGACTTTATTGACCAGGAAGACTCAATAATCGAAACCAATGTGAGACCTTCTAATGACTCGCGACCGCCAAGAAGAGGTAGACGGGAGCAGACAACCGAAGGGTTGGAAAAATCAGTAACACTAACATATTTTTATAATGTTAGGATTCAAAGTCGTTTTTAAAATCATCACTGGGAAGTCTATTTGTATCCACTGAAAAAAGCAATAATAATAACGATGTGGACTCTATTGGCAAAAAGGCTGGTAAGGAGGACTTTATAATAGAATAGGATGGGAGACCGAAGAGACTCCAAAGAATAAAGTCCCAAGAAGAAGCAGAGTTACAAAAGGCGAAGGTATTAGAAATAATTGAAATAATACGTCTTAGTGGATGATATTGACGATTCAACACCAAAAAACACTGTAATTGGGAAATCGGATGAAGATGATGTAATGGTTATTATCCCAGATCTGATGGATGTTGGTGAAGATGATTTGGTTAACACAATCGCTACTGCACCGAACGTTCGTCCATCTGATATAGTAAGAACGATTGGAGAACTAGAAAATGAAATGGCTGCTTCAGATGTGTTACTCACCCAAGTAACTACCCATTTTGTTTAACAGTTTAGATTCAGCCCAGCTCTATTCCTGGATTAGACCTTTCCATTTTAATCTCAAATGCCTTTTGCAGCCTGGAACAAGTTGAAGAGAACGACACGGTTTGGGATTGGGATATCGTTTTAAATCAAGTAACAATGGAAATGTCCAAATAAGATTTAACAAAGTTATTTAATATAATTTGAATAGATTTCTAAAAACAAACTTTATACTATCTTTGAAGAGTGAAAAATCCAAGATGTACATCCATTACTAACATACTTTCAATGAGGATGAATTATATTTTTGATTATGTGCTTAAAACAATCAAAGAATCTCCAGATCCCTGTAAAAACTGGGATAAAACCCAAACCCACAATCGCGAATCCCACAACCGCAATGACTTAAAAACAATTTGTTGTCTAAATTGAGCTTTATACAATAATAAACACGATGATGTTTGGTATCAGGGCTATTATTTTATTGGTAAACGTTGTTTTGTCCCAAGATTGCGGTGCAGGGATTGGAAGCTGTCCAGCGGTAGGACTACCTGACATTGAAACTTGTTGCTCACAATTTGGTTGGTAAACCATCAACAGTACTTAATCATAGGTGTGGGGAAACTCCCGTTCACTGTGGAAATGGATGTCAGAAAGAGTTCTCTAAGAATGGACTATGCGAAACTACCAGTCATACTGGTCAATGCGGGACGGGTAAAGGAACTTGTCCATCTGATTTACCATGTTGTTCATCCAGTGGATGGTATGTGGTGTACTCTTAATTAAATTGAAAGGTGTGGAGCAACAGAAGACCACTGCAAAAAAGATAATTGTAATTCAATATTTTCATTTGATGGGAAATGCATCGATCCACGACCACAAGAGAAGCCGACTGGAAATACCTGTAACTTGTAAGTATTATTGTTGTTCATTGAACAAAGGCCGGTTACATTAAATATGTCTTGCGATGCTAAACAAAGATGTCCAGCTGGATATTGTTGTTCAAAATATGGCCAATGTGGTCAAACATCTGAGCATTGTGATTTAGGGAAAGGATGTGAACCACTTCTCGGTGAATGTGAAGGAAAGGAATCAGATTGCAATGCTAAAGCTGATATTTGCTCAAAACCGAGACCACTTCCATCGCTGAGTGATATGACATGTGGACCTAAAAATGGAAATAAACAATGTCCTGGTGGTTATTGCTGTAGTTCGTCCGGTTTCTGTGGTACCACTCCAGACCACTGTGGTGCAGGATGTATGCAACGGATTGGTCCATGTGCCATCAATGGCTTTTCCGATCCGTGCATTAAAGGATCCCCTCCAAGAGAAGATGGAAAATGTGGATCAAAGTACAATAATGCACTTTGTCCCATGGAATTGCCATGCTGCTCCGAGTTTGGTTCATGTGGATTAACCAGGTAATCCAATAGTTCTAACGATAGTGATCACTGTGGCCCAACATGTCAGTATGGATTGGGACTCTGTTTCCCTCCAGGATCTAAAAGCCTTTATGCGCCAAGAACAGGCAAGTTCGCGGTTGAAGGTGAATCTTTAGTTCCAGCAATGCATACAATCGTGCACCACAACGGAAAAGTAATATTCTTGGATAAGGTAGAAAACTATACACAAGCTACTTTACCAAATGGGCAGTACGCTTATTCATCAGAGTGGGATCCTGCTACAGGGTTGGGGGTACCATTAGCATACAAAACCAATGCCTTTTGTTCAGCAGGTGGGTTTGATGCAGAGGGGAATCTCTTGAACTTTGGAGGCGCCGATCCACTAGCAGACATTGATCCAACAGTTGGTGATGGATTTAACGCTGTGCGAATTCTGAAGAGACCTTGCCAAGGGGATGGCTGTAATTGGCAAGAATATGACAATATAAAAATGGCTGGGAAACGTTGGTATCCATCGACAGTCAATCTTGAAGACGGGACTTTCTTCATCATAGGTGGAGTGAATTTCATTGGAGATCTCAATGAAGAAAAATTCAATACACCTACTTGGGAAATCTATCCACCTCCAAATGGCACTGCGAAAGATCATTTTATGCCATTTCTTCAAGAAGTGAAGCCGAACCAACTTTATCCTCATACTGTGTTGTTAAAATCTGGAAAACTCTTTATTTTGGCTGGAAAGCGTGCTATTCTTTTTGATCATCGCAAGAATATCACTGAGGAGTTACCCAATATCGTAGGCATGTACAGAACATATCCAGAAACCGGTGCCAGTATTCTGTTCCCATTGTCATCCGCAGATAACTATTCCGCCAAAATAATGATCTGTGGAGGTAATCTAAACGAAATTAACAATTATTGTAGGAGCCGATATTGCAGACATATCTTCAAATACTGATGCCACCTGTGGAATTATTTCTCCTGAAGCGCCAAATCCGAAATGGACATACGAGAACATGCCTGATTCAAGAGTCATGGTAGAAGGTAAGAATATTTCTGTCTTATCTATGCAGGGGTTAACTTGCCAGATGGGACCATTTTCTTCACCAATGGTGCATCAAAGGGTGCCCAAGGATTTGAAAACGCTGCAAAACCTGCGTTACATCCAAATCTTTATGTGCCTTGGCTTCCAGAGGGCGAGAGATGGATCGTTTTAAAAAACACTACAATTCCGAGAGTATATCACTCTGGAGCACAATTACTACCTGATGCGCGAGTCATTATATCGGGGTCAAATCCACATCAACAACCTGTTTTGAGTGGATCTACTCTCCTAAGTGATCCTAATCTTCCAACCGAATTCAGAGTAGAGATATTTACTCCACCATACCTAATGACAGGCAGACCACGCCCTTCCATTAGCAAAATACCTACAAAAGTTTCATACAATTCTAGAGTAAATATTGAAGGTGATTGGGACTTTTCAATAGATCCAGTTATTAAAGTGTTAATGATTCATGGTGGATTCCAAACACATTCTATGCATTTTTCTCAACGGATGATATACTTGGATGTTGTCAATTCAAGCACTAAACAATTAACATGTGTTACCCCACCTGATGGTAGAGTAGCACCTCCAGGCCCATATATGGTTTTTGTAGTGGCTGCTGGAGTCCCAAGTGTGGCAAAATGGGTCTTCATTGGGTAATCAAATATCAAATAAATCAGATTAATGTTGTCGAACTTGATTAAAATCTGAGTAGGATGATTCCAGTTATTATTTTAATTTAAGTTTTTGGATGATGAACTATTAAATAAAACCAACAAACAACATTAATTTTGTTAGTCATTAATTAACAAGAATCGTACAAGGCGAAGCTGTGGTCTTGGTTTGATGATGTGATTCGACTCATCACTTGAACTCAGCCTCCGTGAATGGGATATCTGATCACGGTTGAGCTTGTTATTTTTTATGCAAAACTACGGACAACCTCAAGGATATCAACAACCGCCGTATCAGCAACAACCATATGGACAACAACCTTACCAACAACCATATGGTCAACAACCGTACCAGCAGCAACAACCATATGGTCATCAACCGGCTTATGGTCAACCGGCCTATGGTCAACCAGCGTATGGTCAACAGCAGCCAACTTATCAAGAGCAACCACAGATTCAACCAGTTGTTTTACAGCAATCTCAACCTCCTCTAGGGGCCGCTTCTTATGAGCAGTTAGTCCCTAAAAAAGAAACCAGGTTTAGCTCAAATGTTCCTTATCAAGACGTTTGGGCATTGATTTTATGGATCGTATTTTTAATTGGATTTGCTGGAATCACTGGTTACAGTATACTTCCGCTATTTCATTATCTTAGGTATTAATACGAGCATCAAAAGGGGGTTCATGAGCTTTTCCTCAAGTTCTCCAACTGGAGAGGCTAACCTTGTAAGGTTAATTTCAATCGTACTCTTTATCACTGCTTTTGCTGGATTTTTGTTCAGTCTAGTATATTTCTTCTTGATGCAAAAGTATACCTTAGAAATTCTTATATCAATTAGGTTTGCAGGAACATTGATAAAAGTTACACTCGTGCTTGCTGTCGTGAGCAACTTTGTACTTGCAGCTTTATTTGCTTATGCTGGTGCTACAGTTGCTGCAATTATTCTTTTGGTATTCGGTCTTTTGTTTGGTATAATCGATCCCCGCTAATATCTGTAGCTTGGTGTGCATGGTCTTGGAGACATAGAATTGTAAGCATTCTCATATCTAATTGTTAGCCATTCGCAAAAGTCATGCTAAAAACCGTTACATCCATCACTTCACAATATACCGGAACTATCACTTCTGGTGTTATTGGGCTCGTTTTTCAACTAGCCTTCATTGCATGGTAATGTCATGTGTGTACTAATTTTAGGTGGGTTGTTGCTTTGATTGGTGTTTCTCTCTGTAGACAAAATGAAGTTTTCTCTGAAAACGTAGGTTATGCATTATATGTCTATTGTGTAAGTTTTAAATTCAATTTATAAATTAGTTGTTTACATTCTATTGGACCAGTCAGGTGATTGGAAACAGTGTACATATTACCGTTTCTGGAGTTGGTATTATATTTACTTATGTGTTAGTTATTTGCTACTTTCTATTTCAGAGGTGTTGCAGATGCAAATGGAAGAGTTACAGTATCAGTAAAAAATCCAACCCTTGCTGCTGCCAAACGAGCGTAACTTTAATAACAAACTTATATTTTAGTATGACAACCAGTTTAGGTTCAAACTGCTATGGATCGCTCTTAATTGCTATTATTCAAACACTTAAAGCGATTGCAAATCAAGCTCGAGAGAATAGTGCAAATGATGGAAATCTTGTCATGACACTGATTTTCTGTTGCATTCAATGCATTTTATCAATGATCCAAGATATTCTGGAATATTTTAACAAGTATGCATTTGCACAAGTAGCCATCTACGGTAAAGACTATTGCACAGCCGCTAAGGATACCTGGGAACTTGCAAAATCCCGTGGTATAGATGCATTAGTTAATGACAACTTAATTGGAAATGTATTAGGATTCGGTGGATTCTTCATCGGTCTATTGACTGCCGGATGTGGGGCGTTGGTTGTTTACTTCCAAAGCTCATTGACCGCAAGTGATGCTGATACTTATATGATTGTTTGTGCACTGATCGGATTCTTTATTGGATTGGTAGAGTTTTCTGTTTTGGCCGGTGTGATTGATTCAGGAGTCACTACTACGTTTGTTTGCTTGGCTGAAGATCCTGCCGCGTTACAAAAGACCAAACCTAATCTTTACAACAAAATCCATGAGGTTTATCCACAAGTAATGCTTGGATTTTAAATAAATCTTTTTTCTTAATTAATTGGGGTCCAACATGTGAACTTAAAATACTTACTATTTATTCTCAAAAGGATAAACTAAAGATATTAAAATTGGTGGTTATTAATCTATTAATATGAGGTTTAATATGAGGGCTTCCACATCAAAGCGTAACCGGGATGGTACTTTGTTAGAAGATTTTCACGAATGTAAGGATTCAAAAATAATGGAGAGCTCAAGATCATCACCATATTTGTGTACACAATCTTAATAGGGTAAGGAATAGTTTTTTCCAAATTGATTCCAAAAGTCTTCAATACGTATTTCTTGACAACAATTTCTAAAGTGCTCATAATTCCTTGGACAAGGAAGTATGACAACTGTTCGCCTATGGTTGGTAATTCAAACATGACAAATATCATCCATTCATGAAATATTCCACTAAACAAGAAGGTAGCAAAGGCGCCCATCATCAGAACATGAGGAGCAATTCGTACTCCTTTGGGTAAAGGTAAGGTATATCCAAAAGAGCGTAAAAATGGAGTAAAGATTCCTCGTCGTAAGTTATTATGGACAATCAAGTTCCATCGATTGGACCAAAAATCACCCACACTGGTTGCCAGATATGGATGGTTCATTATTGGCACAAAAGGGATTTTAAAATATAATGAGGACGCATGGTTGAATAGGGTAAAAGCTACAAAATAAATGTCGATTGGTATAACTTACACATATCTAATGCCATCGCACAAGCAATTCCAAGCAAGTAACAATCGCGCATGAAGGATAATGAGCTTGCAATTTCATATGGTTTTGGGTACCAATCTAGACAAAATTAGATTGAATTTCCAATACCTTTTCTATTCAAGATGATGTGCATTAAAATAAGATTCCAAACAAAGAATTTGATAAGTAAAGTAATAGCTTCTTTTTTGAGGTAGTCGTAGGTCATATCTTCATACGGAACTGCTCTTTGTTGCATTGTACGAAGAGGTTCTTTCTTGTCCTCTGCTTTCTTTGGTGATTTATCAGATACTTCAAAGGAAATCATGTATTCACAATAATCATTAAAACTCCATTTATGCACCACTTCTTTCTGTAGTTGAGCGACATCAAGATAACGTAATGCAGAACTGAGATAAACAGCCATTGCAGAGAGAGTCCAAATATTTGCAGGACCCATTCTGATCATAGGGATAATAATATTGAATAACAGGAATGGAATGGTTGCTGCCATTGGAGATATATCTTGTTGCAATACAGCATAGTGCATCAAAGTTGTGCTTAAAGCAACAACAGGAAATTGCAAGGTTGCGATGCTCATGAGGATTGAAGTATTTGCCAGGATTTCTTTTCGTATTTATACCCAGACGGTTGTTTCATTACTGGTGTCGGCCGGGTTTAATTTGCATTTTTGGCGATGGGCGGCAAAACTATCGAAATCCAAATAGTCCCTGGTTGATAATAATAAAGTGTCCTTTGGATCAAGTTAAGAAAGCAAAGATGTGATTGGTTTAGCTATTCAAGGAAAGTTTCCTTTATGTTTGGTAGTTGATGCATTTAATCAATCAAATCATTTTATTGAAATAAATTGATTTTGGTCGCAAGACTTTGTGTTTAACTCAGATGACAAAGTAACACACTACTTTATCCTTCATTTCGTTCTCACTTAGAAACATTCAAACAGTATTTTGTTACTTGCTACGCATGCACATCTCAACTTTTGTACTGGAATTGATTTAATGTATGGAACAAAGAATTGCCAATAAGCATTCTAATCTTAGTTACTTAGGTGTTTACTCGAATACGTAAAAGAGGTTTATTTTAAACTTTGTCGTAAAAGTAATCAATCTTCAAAAGAACGTTTTCTCGAACTAATGGATTTAAGAACCAAGGAGATGTGAACACAACAATGCTAGTCGCATATATAATCTGCAACCACGTTGGGATAATAGACGCGATATCAACTCCAATAGTTTTTTGAACAGCTTTTCGGCCCACAACTTCAAGTATGCAAATAATTCCATGAAGCGTGAAGAATACTAATTGCTCCCCAGTTGTCGGTAGATCACATAGGATGAAAACAAACCATTCATGCATAATAGCACTAAAAACAAATGTACTGAAGGAAGCAAGTATCAATAACCAAGCTGGAAAAGTCCTAGTGGAAAGATTTGAATCATATCCAAACATTTTGATGACAGGATTAAAAACCGCTCTTCGTAAACTCGTTTGGATTATCAGATTCCACCTTTCTCCCCAAAACTGTCTCACAGAAGTTGATAAGTATGGGTGATTCATAACTGGAACATAAGGTACTTTGAATATCAATGAGTTGCTATGGGAAAATATCACAATTGCTACATACATCAACTAAATAATTGTTTTACCAATATCGAGACCAATTGAAAAGGACACTCCATAAATATAGCAATCTAAAAGTGACCAAAAATCATAGAATAGTTCAAAAGGTTTCGGGATCCAATTTCTTCTATAATACAATAAATAGCACACCATAGATTCATAAATAGCCAGTTTAAACACAGTCTTGAAAAACAAACTTTGAAAGTAATTAGCAGTCAGATCTTCGTATTGAACAGTTTTTGCTACTCGAGCACAAACTTTCATATTCTTTTGTTGATCTGGTTCTACCTTTTGAGACACTAAGGGTTGATATTTCGGATTCAATTCAAATGCCAATAAATACTCCATATAATCTGTCAAAGTTAATTTTTGAGTGATCTTTTGTGGAAGTTGAGCGATATCAATAAATCGTAATGTGATTGCCAGATAAAAGAATCCAGCAGCAGAATTCATCAAGTTCGCTGAATCAGATCGAAACATTAAAGGAGTCATGATATTGAAAATGATAAATGGTAATGTTGTGATGATTCCATTTTGACTCTTGATCAGGTAATGGTAGTGGATAAATGGAATCGTTAACGCAGTAACTGGATTGTTTAGTGTGCTAGATATCAAAGATAGATCAATAGTTGTCATTGGAGTATATAATTGTGAATTGTTCAACTAGTGGGTTAAGCACGGTCAATGTCTGTGCCAAGTAGTGATAAATATTTAACCGATAAATTTGATAAATGGTCATTTCACTGTATAGCAATCAAACTAATTCCTTCAATCAAAAGATTTAAATGTAATCAGAACCAGATAAAGAGAATCGCGTTAAATAAATATTGTGTCTCTGTTCAATGTGGTACATAGAATGATTAATAAACCGGGTGAAAGATATTTATGAATGAAGCACAGTTTATTGTCAAATCAAAGTTGTCAAAATAAATCACAATAGGGATTTTGAATAACCAATAAGGTCAATATGGTACAACGGATTGTACTTCAAAAGAGTGTGTTCTCTTATAAATGGATTTAAGAACCAAGGCGAGAAAAATACAAGCACAGAAGTTGCATAAATGACTTGGATGAAATTTGGAATACTATAAGCTAAATCAACCCCAGTCAATTTCTTGACAGACTTTCTACCAACCACTTCCACAAGGCAAATCAACCCATGGAAGGAGAAGAAAACCATTTGCTCCCATGTGGTCGGTAAATCACAAACAAGGTAAATTAACCATTCATGCATCAAAGCAGAAAAGACAAACGTGGAAAGAGATGCGACCATAAGTAGCCATGCTGGAATTCTATTCTTGGAATTGTCAGGACTGTGCCCAAAGATGCGCAATACTGGGATGAAAACAGCCCGTCTTAAACTTGTCTGAACAATTAAGTTCCTATTTTGTTAGTTAATTTCACAAACCATCGGTCTGCCCAATAGTTCCTAACAGATGTAGATAGATATGGTCTGTTCATAATTGGTACATATGGAATATGAAAGTAAAGGGAATATGAATGAGATAAAAATGTGACAACTAAAAGATTATTTCATAATTTGGATTACATATGTCCATTCCTAATGATAAGGCTAATCCGTAGAGGTAGCAATCACGAAGGGATGCAAAATCTGTGAATAATTCAAAGTTTTTTGGTTGCCAATCACTACGATTAATGATCAGATGAACGATAATCGCGCTGTAAATAAGGCCCTTCAAAGCAGTTTTTAGCGCAACGGAGACGTAGTAATCAAAGGTTTGACTATGATAGGGAACCGTGGAGGCTTCGCGAACAGTTAGTTGTACCACTTTTGCTGCTTTCTTCTTTCGGTGATTCTTCTTTTTGTTTGATTTGATTGGTTTGTTTTCAAAAGTCAGTAAATATTCAATGTAACTGATAAAGTTCCATTTTTGAGTGTAATTGAGAGGTAATTGGCACACATCAAGAAATCGAAGAGTTATTGATAGATAGAAGCAAGCTGCAATAAAACTAGAATAAGTAACCAACTCTTGTCTATAACAAAGCGGTAAAATAATATATGCGATGATAAACGGTAACGTTGCATAGAAAGGAGACGCAGTGGATTTAATGGCAATATAGTTGCACAGAGGAGTAAGAATAGGCAATAATGGATTATTAACCAATTTCAATAACATTTCTTCCATCAGCAAATTTAGATGTTTTAGAAAAAGACCCAAAAGAATCGAAGGCAACGCACTGTCGTCCGTCAACCTATAACCCAAATTGAAAGAACTTATCAATAACGACAGTTCAATGAATATTCATTCAATTTCAAATATTCTCATCATCTCAAAAGTTTGTGCAATGGGAACGTGTATTAAATTCAGGTTTATTAATTTTTTGCCGCTCGCTTTGTCCCGTACTTTGATCTACTAGTCTTTCGTCCTACAACTCCTTGGCAACTATAAAGTTAAAAAAATTGAACAATTGACATACTCTAATGCACCACGAACCACTTTGTATCGCACACCAGGACAATCTGATACACGACCTCCTCTTACCAATACAACACTATGTTCTTGTAAATTATGACCTTCACCACTAAAGTAAATCAAAAAGTCCAACTTACGGAATGTATGCAATCACAACTTTCCCCGTTGATAAACGAACTCGAGCAACTGATCTTTGAGCCGAATTGGGTTTCTTTGGTTTGACACTGAATATTTTAATACAGACACCCCTTCTTTGAGGACATTTTTCCAAAGCAGGAGATTGACATTTCTTCAAGTTTGGTTTTCTAGCACCTCTAATGACTTGATTTAAAGTAGCATTTAAAGCAGACGTTTGATGAAAAGGTCTGAAGGCAAGGAATGGAGTAGATTGAGGATAAAAAGCACTTAAAAGTGATTTTGGGACAGCAGAGTTTGACAGAGCATTGACGTGACTGAAATTAAATTGATTTGATTTGAATTGCTTTGTAATTACTGGAAATACTGTTCTGAAGAGTGACATTGATTGGTATACTGAACTGCAATATGAAAAAAAAATATTTACAATAAGCTCAAGACAGTCCTCCACTAAGAGTACACACGAGTGGAATAAAGCAGAGATGTTGAACTAACTTGAACCTAAACATGTATTTAAAAAGCATGTTCAAATGCAACATTGCTATTGATCTTTAAGTTATTTTAAAATAACTACACCAAAGGACTTGAACCTTGATTTCGTTATTAGTAGTGGTTTATTATTTGTTTTATCAACATTGCACCTTCAATAACTTTTTGATGAATTTTACATCTCTCCCCCCAGAGCTTCTCATTCGTGTATTCTCATTACTAGACCATTCAGAAAGAGTATAAATGCTTCATTAATCAATACAAGGAATATGTGGCCGGTGTTTGTAAAATGTTCCATTCTATCATGAATGATGATGGTGGTTGGAGATCTGCTTTTGTTGCATACTTTGGGGATATTTCAATCATGTTAGTTCAAAAACTCTAATCATTTAAAGGAGGGCTAATGTGTCGTCTTGGAAAGACGAATATTTAACTCGATTGAAAGTGAAGAACGATTGGCAGTCCTCTATTCAAGCTGTTACTTTTGACCCTCGGATAAGTAATATAGAAATTGTGGATATAAATAAGCATGGGTTTTTGGTAGTAGGATCTTTAGAAACTGGAATTATCACCAGTTGTAATCCAGCAACTGGTAAAGCGAGTATAAGTACAATATATGCTTCCCAAGATAGCGAAGCAATGCAAATTGGAGCAATGGATATGAATTGGTAACGATTATTGTAGTCTAATCTATCTTCAGTTCTAAAATTGTCATTGGTTGTTTAAGCGGTAGTGTTCTTTACACTGATTACAATTTAACAAGATGGACCACATTTAAAGAATACCATAATGGATTCATTACATCTATTCAGCTGATCCCAAATACATATCAATTTTTGTCCACTGGTGTTGACTATGAAGTTCGCCTTTGGAATGCATCGACAGAAATGTGTATCGGAAGGTTTGATATTGGCAAACAGTTCAAAGCATCATGTCTTTCATGCGATTTGGACTATGTTTATGCTGGTTTAGAATCTGGAAACGTTATCATTTGGAAAATTACTGAAACGTCAAAGCTGGAGAAACAGAGTCCTTTTAGCATGTGGAAGATTGACAATCCAATCAAATCTTTGATTTGGTTACCTTCTATGGATTCTCATATTGTCGTTTCTGAAAATGGAACTCAACTTTACATTGCAATATTCGACAAAACAGGAAACATCTCCCAAATTCCCCAACGCTTAAATTTGGTGTCATATTTGTACATTGCAAAATCGAACAATTCTAAATTAGATTACATATTAACTGGTGGGCATACTGGTGAATTGATGATTTGGAGTATAGATTTAAACAAATCACTTCAATTGGTAAAAAGTGTTACATGCCACACTGGCCCAATAATATCCATTTCAATGACTGCAACTCTATTAGCAACCTTTTCGGACTTTGGGGAAATTGTTTTGTCTGATACCATAACTTTCAGTAAACTGCGCACTATTCGTACTAAACGAGGATTGCTTGGAAGTATTAACCCCAGGTGCTTATTTATGACACCAGATTTTGTAGCACTATTTATAAACAACAGCATTACAACATGGACTCTTCGAGCGAACAAAGGACCAGTCAAAAAAGGTAAGTCAAAAAAGAACCGTGTATCATTCAAAACACCAAGATCGGACGGCTTTAATAGAGCTACAATACATGATCAAATATCTGATGCTATAAATGAAGTGAAAACCACTCAGGAGGTGGTGGAACGCAAGAAACACTTGGAGAAGTCTATAAATGGTACTACAGGTTTATGCGATGACGATCTGATATCGTATGCGATGCTGTTGTCTATGGATCAAGAAGGGGGCCCTTCTACGAGTCAAGCAACACATAGCAAATCTGAAGAACTGTCTGAACAGGAGATGCTTGATTTAGCATTGGCATTGAGTCTGAGCGAAAGTAATTGAGCTCTTTAATAAATATTTTCACATTATTTAATTGGCAAGTGCTAGCGAGATCTAGCCTTTGAGAATTTCTTTTCGTATTTTTCACATTCAGTTCATACTCACTACACATTCCTATGGAAGAGCAAAGTTCCAAGTCACATACTTCAATAGAACAAATGCAAATGAACGGCATTATTGAAGGACTGAAAAAGATAAGAGATGAACTTGCTGGAGTAATGAAAAACTGACATACTGACCATTACTATTAGAGCTCCAATGTTGGAACAATAATCAATCATAAAAATGCATTTGAAGGAAGAAAACAATCAGATCGGGTAAAATATGGAATGACTGCAGTTTTGGAGGCTTTTAAAGATAGCCTTAATACTATTTCCAAGAATTCAATCCAAACTACAGATATGTCATCAGCAAATAATTCAATTCCGATTGCTGATAAAGTTCCTGGCTCTTCAAAGTCTCCAAAGTCCACTAATGTCCGAAACACCGATACTGTAAGAATATTTTCTAATCAACAGTTGGAGAATAATTTTCAAGTGTTGCTACCGGCTGGCGTGTCTCCTATGAAAGTCCAATTGCCGAAGTCTGTTAAAAAAGGAGTTTCAGTGTCGAAATCGTCCAGCAACCTTTCAGAACCTATTAAAAGTAACCCTTCCAAAAGTGTTTTATCCGAAAAGAATGATAAAGATAAAGATAAACTCACTGAAACCATACGTAATGTGCACTCCGCCCCTACAAATCCCAGCAAAGGAGGACAAGAACTAAATGCTGGCCGAAAGACTGTACTAGTCAATAAGGCACACCAGGCTGCCAACACTGTCAGAGGAAACTCGTTCTTCGAGAATCCAGACCCCAGCAAGTTTAAAGAGTTTAGTATCACTGAGTTACATAACATTCGCACACCATCAGCAGTCAATATTTTAAAGAAACCCACAACGAATTCGGTGCCCCAAAATACTAAAAACAGTTTACCAGAACAACCAATCGTAGCATCGATCACCAAATCACCCATTCAAGCAAATAACGGAAATACAGTGCATGATGCCAACAGACCAACTAATCCCATACCAAATAGTACTCAAAGCCTTATCGATGAGAGCAATAAGAGCGTATCATCTAATGCTGGTTCGAAGAAGACAACTAAAATACATTCAACAACACCACACGCTCAGCGCTCTGTTAGCAAAGATTTAAATATGCAATTACCAAGTACTGGAAGTGCAACAAAGTCAGTTCAAAATACATCTGCTGGATCTGTTCGACCTCCCTCCATAACTAATACTGGATATGTCGATCTACCAAACCCTTTGCGAAATCCTCAACTTCCCAGCAAAAGTCAATCCGGTTCAGTTTTGAGCAATGGTGATCAGCTTGCACGTGTTTCCCAAACCATCTCAAATATTCAAGGCCCTACACAGGCACAAAAACAACCCAATACCCATAAACAAGCATATCCGTCGGTTGTAAGGCCAACTAATATTACGCAAATGAGTAATACGCAGCCACGTCCATCCCATCCAATGATGCAGCAGAGCACTGGCATCCAGTCCCAGCCATCAAGTCATCGTACTGCAGAACAGCAAATCGCCAATAGAATTAGTTCGATGAACTCTAGCAACAATGGCATTACTCAATCTGATAATCAATTGGTAAATACCACAAGACATTTTAATGACCAATTTCGTACCAATTATAATCATTTGATTCAAGGATTACCAGCAGCAGAGCTGCAAGCTTATTTGCAAGCTATTCAATTGCAACGGCAGCGACAACAGCAAATTCTCATGGGACATCTGCCTGCAAATTCAAACTCAACTTTAGCACTACCATTATCTGTACCTACAAATACTAGCAGCACAGGTCAAACAGCTCATTATAACTCATATTTCCAAAGGAACCAAGCATCTAATATTATTCGTCCTGTGAGTAGGTCATCAAACGTAACCAATACGAATGTACCGCCTGCAGTGAATCGTAATACTTCTAAAATGGATCAGAGTATTGAAAGATTGCAAAATGTCTCTAAAATTCAATTTCAGAGACAAAATACAGCGCCAAGACCTCAAAGACCTCCTGTTGTAACAACTCATCCACGCCCAACGTTGGCTTCCACAGCAAGGGCGATAGAAGTCGATCCAAGATTGAAAGGTACACCAAAGGGAGATTTTGATGACAATGACAAAATACTTGATCCAATCAGAAAACCGCTGCCGGCTCTTAGTCCTATATCTGTTGAAAATTCAACTTTACAAATAACAGGGGATCATATTCTAAACCTTATTGGTGTCGTTCAATTTCTTTCATCTTTTGGTCAATCACTCTTTCAATTTCAGGATGAATCATTTTGCTTTGGTATTATATAATTTAAAGTTAATATTCGTAGGTTGGCTATCTGAAGTTATCTATGACAGCTCAGTTAATTTTTTACCCTTATTGAAGTTATATCAGTCAATTTTGAACAGGCTGGGACCTCTTAATACAGAATCATTCTTAGAAGTTCAAGAACGATTGTATCGCTACCTTCAAAAATATTGTACAGAGCCTGTTCTCTGTACTACATGGCGCGATACTGAATTTCCACTTATTTCTCCTACTGTACATATTGAAACTCTGTGGTTCCTCATAAACCAATCAAGTGCTTTGTTAGGTGATTTAGAAAAGGAGATGAAGCAATCAATTGGGAAACTTGGAATCGAATACAATGGGTTGATAAAGGAAAAAGGAAATTTAAAGAAGGAAGAAGTGTCTATTAGAGCAAAATTTAGCGATGTGGCTCATAATGCTGACCAACAAGTGCAAAATGAGATGGCAGATATTCTCAAAAGATTAATGAATAGCATTGAAGAAGCGAATGCGAAGATTCAAGAGCAAAAAAATCAGATAGAAAGATTGAATCAAATTCTAGCTAGGATTTACAAACGTGACAATCCATCTTTCTTGGGAATCGATAGGCACGAGCGCGGTTACTGGTGGCTATCATCAGTTTTATCAGCTACGAGTGAAAATGGTGAATTAGAGACAATTAAAAATGGTCGGCGATGTGTAGGTCTCCTTATTGAAAGCTCATACCTGAATCAAAAGAATCACAAAAGTGAATTCTTCTTTGTAAAGGATTATGCTAGTCTCTATAGTATACGCCAGGCGATGTGCCCTTTTGGAAAAAATGAATATTCGCTTTCTAAAACGTTGGATTTATCTCTTAGTGTATATCTGAATCATTGCAAGACATTAGAACCAACTAAAAGTAACAATGTGGTTGACTTCTTGAAGGAAGGTACAAACAGTTTTACAAATTGGGTTCAGAAAATGTCTGCACCTAAAATAACCGAACGTAATGCGCTAAAATATCATGAAAAGTTCAAAGAAGAGTTGGTTCAAGTTTCTAATGAATTATTTCTTTCCTATGGTTTAGAAGATTTGTCAAAAGTAACGCCATTCGAACTGTCAGAAAATGTTTCTATTGGTCACTATCGATGGATGTTTCAAGAACTAGTTAATATGGGTCTCTTACCATTTTTCAATGTGACCAAAAGAAATGCTCTTAAAGCATGCAAAACGTTCTCGTCTTATTTCTGTTGGTCTTCTAGACAAATGAAGTATTTTAAAGCTGCAAGTTTAAAGTTAGCACAAGAACAAGAAAAAGAGGAAAACGAGAAACAGTTAAAATTGATGAAGCAGAAAGAAAAGGAGAAACGAATAACTACTGCTGCTACTCCCATCAAGATAGTCATAGATCGACCTGTAATTAAACCGAAACCCGTTCGTAAATCGACTGTGCCTGACTTTATTGATCCGTCCATATATGAAGTAGAAGATGAATCCGAATCAAAAGACTCTAATGATATAGAAAATGATGTGAAATCCGAAGGAGGGGATGAAATAGATGACAACTACTCCAATGGCTCGATGCATGAAAGTCGGAAGCGGGCTCGTCGGCGTTCCAAACGAAAACGAAATGCAGTGGATAGTATTTCTGACTCAATCAGTAGCAGGACTACTACTGATAGCCTTATAGATACTTCCACCAGCCGGGCTAGTCGAAAGCGGGCCCGCCGACGTGCTAAACGAAAAGCAAAAGCGGCAGAGAGTATTTCGGACTCGATCAGTAGTAAGACCACTACTGATAGTCTTATTGAATCTTCCACTAGTGAGGTAAGTAGAAAGCGTAGTCGGAGAAAACCTAGAAAAGGCAAGTTACCGGTCGATTCATCTTCAATTGACAGTTCCATAAATCAGTCTGATCGCGGAAAATCTGATTCTAGTGATGATAAATTACCTGAAGCCTCGGAAAGTGACGATCCATTGTTAAGTAGGAAACGACAACGTAATTCTAAAAAACGTAAAAGACAGAAAAAGAACAAAAGGAAACTTGAATCAGAAAATATTAAAAGTGTATCTGCAAGTCAATCAGGTTTCGTATTGGCAAATACAAACACTGATGAACTGCTTTATATGATTTCTAGCGACGAAGATTAGCATCATATTCAAATAATAAACATGCTGTACTTAAGTTAGTAAAAGAATTATATATTAAGATATGTAAACATACTGATCTTTTTCATCCGTTCTACCCAGGTATTGCTTGTCAATCAGTCCTTCGATACATTTTTTAATAATACTGATTGTAGGGTGAAATCTCCCAGCCGATTGTTGAATCACCTCACTAACTAGTGTTGTATGCGATAGTTTCTGTTTTGATTTCATGATACGAACAATACAAGCTTGTATAAAAAATTGTCTATCATCTTCAACCGCTTTTTTGACCATTGTGGACTCTTCCTTAGGATTGGTGGAAGAAGTCTGAGGCAATTTTAATTTAACTCGCTTGCTACACATAAAAACCAATCTCCACACATACCTGGAAAATTTAAAGTTGATTTCAAAACTGTTTTCTCCATTGTTTTCTAATAGAATTTCTTGCTCCACTAATGCTTTTAGAATTTTACGAATTTCAATCTCTGGAAGTGAAGTTTCATCTTTGATTTGATCAACTGATAATGAAAGTGCATAGTTAAATCTATCAACGACAATGAACTGCCTTAGAGTTAAACTCATATCGTATTTTCGTTCCAGATATGTCAAGCGTATTTCACCTACCGTTAAACCGAATTAAATTGTACCTCTAGATAATTGGTGATTCCATGTTAGCCTTCTTCCAACCCTTCGAAGTTGATTGATATAGAAACTTGTAAAGTCAGTAATACAAACTTCAATCTAGATATTAATTAAATAATTATTACCTCTTTCGGTAATTTGCCATATGTTTGATTGTCTGGTGGAATTGGCCATGAACCAGTTGTTAACACAAGCACATTAAAATCAACTGAAATTAAAAATTAGTTATACCCTCTAATTTAGAAGACACGAACTTTTTGAAATCACCATTCAATTCATCGTTTAAGGTGACATCTGTAAACATTCTTTGCATTTTGCTGGTATACTCAATTCCACATACCAACTACACTATCAGTACAATGGAAAAAACCTTCAATTGGGAAATAATAGACATTTCTAAATCTGTAGATAGCGAGGAGCTGTATAATAATCGTTTTGCTAATGAACGCGAATAAAATTTCTGAAATACGTCTTTTTCATCTAAATAAGCAAATAACTCGACCTGAATAGTAAAAAACAATAATGCTAACCAATTTGATAAGTTTTTTTTCGCAATCAGATTCATTGACAGTGGCTCCTTTAGCAGGCCTTTTCAAGTGCATATCAAAGTACTTCGAAAATATTTCGGGGTAATCTATATCACCAGCATTATTTAAAATTTTTCTAAAAGCCTAATTTTTAATTTAATTATCGTACTCTATCAGCTGCACCTTCAAAAGCAGGTTCATTGTAAAATGAAACTCTAGAAAAATTCTGGTACTTGTCATGCAGATTCATCAACGTTTCAATATAAGCTTTCGGATCCTAATTATGGATAAATATACCGGAAATTACCTTTTGATCCTCTGCTGTAACCTTGCTGGCAAGTTCGGTAGCCATAATGGCAACATGCTCTTCGAATGTATTTAATGGGGACTAAAATGTAAGCTTTACGGCCAAACCTTTATGCCGTCTGAAATTCTAGATACTACTTTGAAAGCTAATTGACACATATCAGAACTCTCAGCTTTGATCATTCTATCAAAGCATCCTTGAATAATGTCTAGGTAATTGATAATGTATTCCCTTTCAAAAACAGCAGTAACCTAGAATAAGGTTGTGCACTAAACATACTTTTTCATATGAAGATGGATGTAAGTAGTTGATGCTTCTTTTTGTCTCATCTTCAATTCTCATTAATATTTTTTCAAGGAATTTAATAATTCTACCATCCGTCATATGATTCAAATCATCTCTATTCATTGCTACACCTGCTTCATTTTTGTAATATTTGGTGGTTTCTTCCAGATAAATTATTTCAAATTCTTGAATATATAAATCCAAAGGCTTTCGTTAGTACTATTATTGCAAACATTTTCAGAATGTGAATGAAGATTGATTAAAGAGAAGATGGACTATTGATTAGGTGATATAGATTACTTCCTTCATTTGCTCCCTTAGAATCGGATCAATACAACAACCATCTCTATCAGATTTTATGAATTCTAAGATTTGGTTGATTAAAATATTTTGATGATTTTGTTTGAGTGGTAACAGTATATTGGTTTGCCTGATTGTAAGAATAAATCACACACCATAAGTTAAATGCGTGAGATTGAATAGTAAGTTGTATAATTTGATCTTTAATAGAATCTCTGTATGGATTCGCTTTCTTCTTCAATTTCTCATTCAAGTATTGACAAGTGGAGTTTGTATATTCTGCAGCATCCTTGAAAGACTTCCAAGAAGTTCCATAATTTAATACTACATTCTCCTGATTTGCTAGGGATTTCAATATTCCTAAAGTGTGGTCGGATATAAAATTCAGAATCCCCTTAAGTAACTTTTCTTCATAAGGATCTGGCAGTGCTATTGAATCAGGTTTAAGTAAGAGATAATACCAGTGCAGCAATCAAAAACCATTTGATATAATTTTAAACCTTCAACTGGTTGATTTGACAGGAAAATGGAGACTAATCCAACTCTAAACATTTCAAAGGTTTCTTCAAAGTTAACAGCCTATAACTCAATAACAGAGTGAAATTACCCTATAATTGGATATTATTTCAAGCATACTTTGGTCGAAGGGTCATGGTCAATACTAAAAAATCACGTAAACAGTTTCCAATGATGAATTAATTAATGATTAATTACACAAAAAAGATGATTTTAATGAACATAAAACGAATAAAAAGGATTAAGTTTGCTCATCTGGCACGGATTCTTCAATATCGCCATTGTCAAAATCGGCATTTTCATTGATGCCATCAGCACTGTGAACTTCCAAGTCATCCACTGGTTCGTAGAATGGATTCCGAGAATTTAATAAACTGTTCAAGGCGCAATAATTTGGATGGTCGTAGTTAATGGGATTATGCTAAGTTCAATATTTTTCTTGTCATACCGACAGTACAATCCTAAAGACACCAAGCATACCATCCATCGGCTGGTCTGAAGTGATTTCTTGTTCATTAATGACTTCCAGTAGATATTTTAATCCTACTTCAGTAATATTGTTGGCACATAAATTCAGACTGTTTAAAGTTCGGTTTCCTAAAATATACCATTGACCATTTACTTCAAACATTGGTTCAATGGTATTTGAACTATCAATTGGCTAGTTTTCAATATGCTGTTCATACTCAATACCTCTTCTAATTCTTCTTTCATGTCTTCTGGCTTGCCCTTCTTGCTCTTTGGAACTGGTGCAGCTTTCTTGTTCTTTGATTTATCATCTACAGGGGGTTGAACAGGTGTTGGTGTAGCAACTGTCTTCTTATTATTTTTTTGATCATCTGCTTTTGGCCCTTTTGGTGGAACAGGTTCTGCTCCTTTTTTGGTAGCAGCTGGTGCAGCTTGTACTGCTGGGGCTACTGCATTTGCTTTCGCTCCTTTCTTGTCCTTGTCCCTTTCTTTTAATTACATGAAGTTACGTCGATTTTACGGTTGATGATATGGGTCTATTACCACGTTTCTTTTTAGCAGCAGGATCCTAAATTTCATTTAAACACGAAGTTTTACATCCTCTACTTCTTTTTGTCTGTCATTTTCCGTCATTTGTTTCTTCCGTAGTTGAATCTCATCTGGGCTGAGCGGATAGTTAGCCAATGCCTATTGTTTAACTGTGGATAATCTACTTTTGCCAGAAATAAAGCACCTTCATCGCCAATATTATTCCTTCCAAAAGACAACATCTATAGGTAAGATATTGTAACTACACACTTGTAAAATAGTGTTCACTTTGAGTGTCTAAAGTTAATAGGGAAAAGTAATACTTCAGCAAATGCTTCGGCTCCATATTTATTGATTCGGTTGTTAAAAAGATCCAATGAAGTCAATGTTCTATTAGTTTTCAACGCTGCCGCCAGTAACTTGGCGCCAATGTCGGTGATATTATTTCCTCTGAGAGAGAAAGACTTCAGTATAGAGTCCTCTCCAAGAAGTGAACTATAATTTCCCTCGGGGACTAGTGGATTCTGATCTAAACATAGCTTTCGAATATTTCCATTGGCCATGATGGAGAGAATGATTGGAAAATGACTCTCTGTTAAACCACAATTCCATAAACTATGAAGAAAATTAGTTTGTGTTATCTTTACTTTAAACAGACAAGTGTCGAAAGAGTTGGGATTAAGCTATTAATTGCATCAAGTGCTGGTATGGAAACCTTTGTTTAGTCTAGCAGCTTACCTTCCATCCTCTTATTTGAATTCTATATAATATATCTTCTTCTTCTTCTGAATCTATCATTTCAACATCAATTGTGGGTGTGAACTTATATCTGGAACTGTATGGTCCAGTAGATTTGCTATTAGCAAATAGATTGATGCTTCCAAACTCAATTTGGCCTTTTTTCAAAAACTCTTGAATAGAAATCTACCATTTAACTACAGTCCAATAACCTCTCTCCTTTCACTGATTACACGTCTAGATGGGACACCATTACGACCCAAGTTAACGACAGGGACGCTTGCTTGGATTGCAGCCACTCCATCTGGGTTATTCTGAATCTCTTTATCTTCCTCTTCCTCTTGTATGACCTGAATATTAGCCCTTTTTCCGGCGGATCCAACTCGCGATGCTGGAAGTGATGCTGAAGAACTTTTAGGAGACAATGTAGGAGAAACTTGAACGTCACTTGGTTTCATTGGTAACGGAGGCAATTGTGGACCAAATTTCAAGATTGCCATTGGTTTTACATTAAACTTCTTACAACTAGTTTGATAATCTTCATCGAAATTTCCAGTTAATTCATTTCCTTAGTCTTAGTTAAGATTTAAATCCAACCTTCTCCCAAATCGCTAATCATAACAAACTTTTTGACGCGAAAGAATTCTGATTCTTTCAATAACCATCCACCACCAAATAGTTTAATTAAATATTCGTAATAGTAAGCACAAAACTATCTTTTTATTAATTTGAACACTTCAACCTTGCGTAAAGTCGTAGGATGTAATAAATAGTTAATGATTATTTTCTAAGTCTGACAAACTGATTACCCAAATTTTTTTCAGTTCAATGTCGAAAGTGGAAGAATATGGATTAATGTTCATGACAGGACTGATGACTACTCTTCTAGGATTGAGAATTTATGATTATATAGAGGAGACACACAATGATGATGCTGGTGGTATCAGTCAAGATCGATTGTTACGAGTCCCACCTGAAGACTTTATATCTTTGGAAGATCTATCTTCTTTACTTAAGAGTCAAACAATTAATATGAAGAAAAGGTATAACGCTACTGCTAATGCAAGTGCATTAAAAATAATTGTGGATCGAGCATTATCTGGAAAACACTTAAGATATATATTGGATGCAGTTCAATCAGATAATGAATCTAGGAAACTTAAAGCACTTGTAGTTGTAAAGCATTTGTCACAAAATGGTATACTTTACTTAATGGTGTTAAACTTTACAGATCGAAACAAGACAATTCTAGTTAATATGAAGACATTGAAAATTTTGGTTAAGGCACTGAAGTCAGACATGCCCGAAGAGCTCCAAAAAACAGCCGTTGCGTCCATATATCAACTGATATTAGTAAAGGCAGGTTTCACTTATATGATAGGAAAATGACAATAGAAAAGCAAAAGCAGCCAGTTATGGACTGATAGAAGTCCTATGTTCTTTCTTAAACAACAGACCAGCGCGATATAGTGATTTAAAATACTGGAGTATACTTGTTTTACATCAACTCTGCGTTACTGATAAACTATTTGAGCAATTATTCGATAACAAAGTCATTTTTATATTGGCTGATATGCTAAAATTAACATTTGGAACGCCAAGTATGCAGAAACTATGCCTCCATGGTATTGTTCGCTTATTGGGATCATTTAGTGATCAATGTAAGATTGTATCACTAAACTTTATTTAGTTGCTGAGAAGGTTCTGCAAGATCTTGCCAAAATGAAGTTGATATCCCTCACCTCATCATGTTTGAGAAACAATGATTCTGATCTTGTTTCTTGGTCCATTTGTAACTTAACTTTAATTAAATTAATTTAGTTCTGATTCATGAATTCGTTACAAGAAAAGTTCAAGTGGAGGAAATTTGTAAAATTAGGGGTTTGGTGAAAATCTACCAACCGTATATCAGAATCACCGATACTATTCTTCCTAGAGTTATCCTAAGAACTTTGAAATGCTTGTGTGATGAAAATGTTTCATTTTACAGAGAACTTATTCGTGGCAAAATTATACCAAAAGTCATTAAATGCTTAAAGTCTAACGATGAACAAACTCAGTATTGGTCTTTGGCTTTACTTCATAATGTTGTTTATCAGATGGGTAGTCACAAACAATTACTTAAACTGGGTTTAATGGATGCACTGTTAAGCATGCCGTCTAATACTGCCTTGATCCATATACAACTATACATAATTGAAATATACGGTGTACTTTGTGCAGATCGTAAGAAAAGTTATATTCAAAATTAGCGGAAAACATTAAGTTTTTGGAATCGACGAACCTTGCAGAGAAACTGATGCAATATATTGATTCAACGGACTCTGAAATACAACAATCTGCAATATCTGTACTTATTAATATTGCCGCAGTTTCAGAAAGTATCACATCCAGCATTGTTCAGCATGATGGGATTCATATTTTAACTGCGCTATTCCTTCATCACGGAAATGGAGACGCTATTCGAATATTAGCTTGTAAAGCGGTTTTGAGCCTGATTTATATTGGTAAATATACCTTCTTTCACTGATTTTTAGATCCTGAACTTCGCTTTGAAACACTGGTATATAGTATTCGACCAGGATTTCAACTATTGATTGCCCAAGTGGAGCAAGCAATTAAGTCATTGACTGGAACAACTTCTCCAACTTCTTCAAATGAAAAATCTTCGGGATCTCCACAAAGCACGAAGCAGAAACCCGAATCACCAACGGATGCTTCGATTGTTTCATCTAGCATAATGTCGTCCACTGTTACCGAGCTAATGCTCACACCAATAGAAAACAAATTCTCGGATGTCAAGTCTTCTATTGAACAACCATTGTCAACACTAGATCATTGCAATCGTTTGCAAGTCACCATAAATTGTCTGGAAGTTTTGATGAATTCAGGGCTATTGTTTGATTCAAAGGTAGGAAGAGAACAAAGTTTTGAATCTTACATGGATGATTTGATGGATGATATTTCTGCGGCGCTTATGAACTGTTTGGTCTTTAAGTTGATAGACAATGACAAAAAAGATTTTTCCGACTTGTCGAACGCAAAGTCAGAAATTGCGTATTATGGATTGCGTTGCCTCTTAACTCTATTTAGAGTCGGTATGTGATATTATGATTGACTTTAGAAAAAATCAAAGAGTTTGTATTTAAAGAGAACCTGTTCAGTTTATTAATATCATATTTGGATAGCGGTGATGATAAATTGACGAAACAAATCTTCCTAGCGCTTCCAAAATTTCTTATGCATGGTACAACTATATTTCTAATTGTTTAGGGTTTTCAACGGTAGAAGTTATCAATACTACAAATTTATTTCCAAAACTTTTAAAAGAGGTGTCCATGTTGCATAACGATTCTATTTGGCCGTATTTTAACTCTTTTATATCTTTGGCATCTGATTTTTCTTGCACTACTATACCATCAGAATATGTTCAACTTTCGTTAAAATATTCATCTCCTAATGTTGATTTATTTGGAAGTACTTTACATGTAATCTCATTCTATTAAAGTTAATAACAGGTGAGCAATCATAGCTGGACTTTTGAAAGTGTAAGAGCGACGCATGGGGTCAGTGTGTCTGGTAAATATGCATATGAATTCCAGGTTGGAAGCAGTGGGATTATTCAGATAGGATGGGCTAGTGCTGAAACTGAATTTAATGAATATGGTGGATGGGGAGTTGGAGATGACAAACACTCTTATGCCTTTGATGGTAATCGTAAAAGAAAGTGGCATGGCCGTGACGTTGATGAAGATTCCTATGGAGAACTTTGTGATACAAGAGATGTGATCACAAGTATTATTGATTTCAATGACTGTACCATATCTTTTTCAGTTAACGGAAAAGATATGGGAATCGCTTTCAGGGAAATTGATCGTAATCAAACTTGGTATCCAACAGTATCAATGACTGGTGAACAATTTGGACAGTTTGCCTTTGGCAGTTTATTGGATCTGCTCAGGTAATATTTGATTACTAATCGTCAAGATACCGTCCAGCCGATGCTGCAGTAATACCATATTACGAAGATGATGTATTCTTTTCTTGTGAAAATGTATTGATCAACCAAGAAATTTCTTTGGAGACAAACTCAGTGCAGAGTAGTAATGAGTCGCCTCAATCGCAGGTCTCGTTCACTACAGCAAGTGAACCAGTTTACTCTCCCATCTTGGATGATGTGGATCCAGATGTAAAAGATGGAGTGCAGCCTCCCAATTCGAACGATTCTTCGAAAAGATTGATATCTGAGCTTCAAATAAGTAATCAAGCTATTTCAGATAAACTAGTTCAACTGAAATTCTATTATGAGATCCAAATTGGAAGAACTCCTTCAAGTCATTTGTAATCAAGCATGTTTTTAATTTTTTAGACATTTCCAATTTGGTTGTCTATTTGATACTGAAAATGTAATATGTCTTGTATATGAAAAACGATTCAATACAGTGGTATATTTAAAATTATTGCATAACTTGATGGACAAGGCGTATTTTGATATTGTAGTTAACCAATTTGTCACTACCTTGTGTAAAAGTAAAAGTGATGATTATATATCCTATCCGAATGGTATCTTGGAAGCTTATTTACATCCTCAAACATTAAAAGAAGGATCATATCTTGGAGTAGCATTAGATTCTATATCAAATTCATGTTTTTTTACCTTGGATGGACATCAAATTGGTCAACCAATTCATACACATTCTACCAAGAGTACACTACCATTTTTTAGAAATATGCCAAGATATCTGTTGAATTTTGGACAATATGATTTCAAATTTATTGATGCAAACTTTAGTTTTTCACCCACATCTATACCATTTTAAACAATAAATAGTTTTAAATTCTACAACAACTTTATTATGATTTGATACAGATCTGTTTATTCGATTAGGGATATTGCAGGTCAGATTCATCATTGCAACAATTGGATGATTACCTTTCAGTTCTTAAGGATTTCCAACACATCAATTTCTGAAACTTTACAGAAGTGGATATCCAAGACACAGATTGATGATTTTAAAACGACCTATAAAGTCTTTTTTCAGGGTCAAATTTGGATACGATTGATATAGAATTGAAATCGAGATGATAAAATATATATTACAAAATACCAAAATCTTTCATTTGTCTTCTAGTAGCTGCCATTTTACGATCAACCTCATCCAATAAATTTTCCAATTCTCCTTGTCGTTGTCTTGCCTTCACACCTGATGAAGGTACTCGACTCAACTCAAAAGTCAACTAAAAAATCAATCAATATGAAATAAAAATACATACTTTGGCTTTTTCATCCACAAGTTCCCTCAATGTCACCTCGAGACTTTCTTTTTGTACAAAGTAATCAATGGGTTCTTCCATTTTTGTTCGAGAAGAATTACTGGTATACGAATTTCGTCGATAATCATGGAAAGGTGATTTGGAATCTGGTGTGGGTGTTGTTGGTGATCGTAATTTTAAATGTAGATTGGTTTCACGATTTTTTAAGGTAGGTGTAGATGAAACATGTCGGATTGGTTTGGGTAATGAGGATATACTCGAATAGGATAGTCTGGAAGGACTTTTATGTCGTTCGATTTCATTGTCAAGTTGTGGAGTGGTAGCTGAATTTTCATATGATCGTATCTTTTGTAAAAATCGAGTTCGTTCATTCTGACTGGGTAAGGCCCATTGAGAAGGTGATTGTGGGGGGATAGAATTGTTATTAGATGTTCGAGAATCTCCAATAGATCGTAATGTTTCATTTTCTTCTCGTAAATCTTTTACCAGTAACTAAATATCAAAAACCGAAATTCAATTTTTTACTTGAAGTGCTTCAACATCAAAAAGAGCTTGATTCAATTGTTTTGATAAGTTATCGTCTACTTTAGGTGACAAAGGAGGATTTAATTGCAATTTCTAAAAATGAATCTAAAATCAAAATACCCTTAAAGTACTCTTTAACTGAATATTTTCCTCATTTAATTCGCTACGATAAATAAACTTTAATTTACTTTATACGAAGTTGTTGAGACTGAATCTTTCTTGAAAACAATTCAAAATCTCGCTCTTGTTGTTCCAATTGTTTCTGAAAAGATTGAGTATACGATTTAAAATACCTTTGAATTCGCTGCAGAATCTGATAAAAATTCGAAATCATTTTGTAAGGTAGCAATAGTTTGATGCAATGAAGAGTTTTCGTTGACCAAGCGTTGCTCATTTTCAACACTTTGTGACCATTGTAATCGAATATCGTCAATTTCACGGGATAATGCTTCTATATTTAAAGCCGATTCATTTTCTCTATCCTGACTTCCAATTAATAAGGAATGAAGTTTGTTTAATTCTTTATCACACTCTATTAGTTGTAATTGAGAATCTTCCAACTAAAGTTAGTAAAGAATCCATCAACCTCATATTGTAGACTTCTAATATGTTCCTTTGATTCAGCCAACTCATTCTCCAATACCCCATTTTGGAAATGTGCCTGTTGGTTCAAACCGTTTGAATAGCCATTTTGATAGGATTCTGATAAATTCGAAGTATTATTACTTGCCCTTTCGTAATGAACTTCATTTCCTGAGAACTGTGGATTGTCCCTCATCACCCGCCTTTCCGAGTGAATTGATTCATTCAATTGCTCTGATGGCAATTTAATAGGAGAGTGATGAAAAGTTTGTAAATCTCTTGTAGGTGAAGGACTTCTTGGTGGTACTATTGGTGAATGAACAACACGATTTTTGAACTCCTTTATGACTTCGGTGTCTCCATTAGTCGTTAAAACTTTTTCTATGTTTTTATGAATATCTCTATTTTGATTGTTTTTGGTTTCAGGTTTGGGCATGCTGATCTCCGTTTGATTTTCTGAAAATAAAACTCGGTTAACTGTTGGTGATGTATTTGAGCGATGATTTGTTTGGTTATGTGAAATTGGAATCAAATGAGTGGGAGGCATAGAGTCCTTTGTTGAGCTTTGGTACGAGTAGGGTGATTCCTTTAGTATTGGAGAATGTTGTACACGCTTCGAGTTTCTGAATCCGGTATCATCTATTCTTGTGGTGTTAAATACCGATTCATCAACGATCAAACTAATGGGTGGTGTGTCTGGTTTTGAATCAATTAAAGTCTCCTTATTCGCATCTAGTAAAATCGAGCTCGATACCAATTCACCATCAGGGTAAGATGATGGTTTCGATATATGAACAGTAAAGTTATCAGAATTCATAGAAGATGAAGGGCTAAGATCTTCGATGTTTTCAACTGTAATCTCTGATCCGGCAAGTCTGAGATTTGAGGTTGGTTTACGAATAGTAGATTTGACGACAGATTGATCTTCACTTTTTTGATCTAAACTTTGATTTGATTTTTGAGATTTGGAAGGAGAATGAATTGAGGGTGTGATATTCATTACAGTATTGTTTGATATTAATTTTCCATTTGAGATTGATTTTAAACTAAGAATTAGTGTTATATAAAAGAGTACTCATCCTCATCACTTTCAATTAATATAATAGATTTTTGATTTCCATTTCCAATTGAATCCTCATCAGAAGAATGAATATTTTCTAAGTTTTAATTTAATTTTTTTGTTACTTGATTTTGTAAAAGCACTCCATAATAAAGACCTCTTTGGTTTTAATTTTTTCTTTGAATCTTTCTTTTTCTTACTAAACATTAAAGGTAAAATTTTGTTTGAGGCTTTAGTGTTTTAAAACTGGACAATTCATCACTAGATCACTCTTATACTAAAGTCATTTATAAAAATACATTCATACTTGTAATATAAAGTACATTCTATAATCACTGTAATTTACAAATATATAATCAGTGTAATGTAAAGTAATTTACAATTATATAATTTACAAATCTATTATTAAGGTGATTTAAGGTGATTGTCAATTGATTGTCATAACATTCTAAAGATTCATCAAAAATCAAGTTTCACTTTTTAACTTAAATATTAACATTTACAAAAAATAACAAGAAATGATTGAAGTAATGGATACAATAGATTAATTATAGATAACTTGTAACGATCGTTTGGGAAAGAAAGTTAGAGTCAAATGCAAGTATGTTTTTAAATAATTAATATTTGATAGTCCAGATGATACAATTGGAATTTTAAAATTATTAATTGCAGCTCAAACTGGTACAAAAGCAGAAAAAATTGTATTAAAGAAATGGTAATAAATAAAATTACTAATAATGGTTAGGTATACAGTATACAAAGATCATATTACACTGGATGATTATGAAATTCATGATGGAATGAACTTGGAAATGTAATTCATTCTATCTCATCATAGGTATTATCAATAATAAAAAACTTTTTTTTCTTCATGTTTTTAAAATCATTTTCAATTCCTTTAAATTTACTCAATTCAACTAAAAGATACTTTGCTACAGCTCCTACTATAAAACCTATATTCAAACAAAGACCTCCTCAATTATTACAAAGAGTTTTACATATAAGAAAGGTATCTAGAACAAATTCGGGTGGAAAAGTTCGTTCAACTTCAGCTTGTGTTGTAGTAGGTGATCAGAATGGTTCAGCTGGTTTCGGTATTGGTCGTGGTTCAGATTCAAGTATTGCAATTCAAAAAGCGACCCTAAAAGCAAAAAAGAATCTTACTAAATTCTTACGCTTAGATAATAGAACTATTTATTCGGATATCAACTTTAAATTTCATGCTGTCAACGTAGAAATGAGAACAACTAAACCTGGTTCGATAAATGACTCTAACATCATTAGGAAGTGGAATAGTTGCTAATTTACATGTTCATGAAGGTATTATCCAATTTAAAATATAACAACATTCTTTAGTTTGTCGATGTGTTGGAATCTCGGATATAAGTGTAAAAATTAGAGGTTCAAATAATCCAATGAATGTCATTCAAGCAACATTTGCTGCATTGGCATCTCAAAAAACTCCACAAGATATTGCTAAAATGCGTGGTAAAAAGGTTCACGATTTGGAAATGACTTATTATGGTATGGATTTACCAAAGT
>JADGIX010000095.1:0-45827 GCA_027595885.1 Globomyces sp. JEL0801
CATAATTGACTTCACATTGGAAAGGATACCCATTTGCAGAGTTTGGTCCCCATACGAATGCCAGATTTTCGGAATACTTTCCTGCCGCTGTACGTAAGGTATCAACGACTCTTCGATAGTGGGCGACAAACTTGGCTGGTTGTTGTCCATATTTAAACCAACATCCTACCATTATCAATCAATCAACATACCATTCATTTCAGATCCATATCGAATCATGATACGACGACCAGTTTCAGCGAATTTTGCGGTTCTAGTCGCCAAATCATTGAGAGCAGCATCAGACACTTCATCCAACCCATCCACTGGGTAAATAGTCAACATCACAAGAGCATCAGTTTTAGTATCTTCAACCTGCTCCACAATTTGATTGAAATCAGCAGATTGTAGAGTAGAAGAGATATTGAAATCACCTTGCCAAAGTGAGAATGGTCGAACACCAACGCGACTATTTGTTCGTGATGGAGTATCACCTCCACCATACAGTCGACACCACCAACTTCCCAAGTACACCCCGACAACACTAGGATCCGGTTCGAATCGACCAATCTGTGCTTGTATACCAGTGATACACAATAGTAACGTAGTCAATTGCATTCTAGATTAGCTTTGAAAATATCAAGGAATAAATATAGAGAGTCAAGAAATAAAAACAGAAACGATGAACAATGTATGTGGTGATTCAAGTAGGATCGAATCTTAAAAACCCCAAAACGGTCATTTCTACCAATTACACTGTCGATAGTCAAAATAAAGAATTGAGATTAAATTGGTTTTAATACCATATCAAGTTGTAATTCGGTTTGATTGTATGCTACAAGTGGTTTTAACTAGCATACAGTAACCTTACGTATAACAAATTCCAACCGGATACGAGGCTGTGTAAGAGATAGTCAAGACAACAATAAGAATATTTATAGTGTTTATTGGTATGTAAGTACTACCTACTAAGTAGGTACAAAAGTATACGATTTGAATTGTAAACAATGTTTTGACAATGTCATTGTTTTGGGATAAAGAAAAATTGATCATTAGATTCAATTTGAATGACCGCTAAAATTATTTAATTTTTTAACGAAATCAATAGATTAATATGATTCAAAAGTTACTGTCTTTATCTTGTCTATTTCATGCCATCTTAGCTTTAGCTACCTTGGAACCTACAGGATCAAAGCAAATGTATCTGTATGAATTATTTTAAAAATTAAACTCATTTTTTATAGTGGAAGTTGGTATGATCGATTACATGGTGATACTCCAGTTTCTACAAACGCAAGATTAAATTATAAACCTCTAGCTTTCTTTCAATCTGATATGAATATGACTAAAACTTTACAATCTGTCGAAATGGAAATGTATTTTAATCAAGTCGAACAAACTCAAACTGATTGTTTCTTATATCTAACTATTTATCCTATGGAAGGGTATGATGCCGTCAGTGATGAGGCTATCGCAGATTTATCAAACAGGATTAAAAGTATTACTGAAACCGGTCGTAAGGTTCTAATTCGTTATGCGTCTGAAATGAATGGTGATTTTACTTAGCGTCTCATTTTATTAGGTTCTTGGTTTAGATATGGTCAACAACCTACCAAGTTCATAAAGTCGTGGCAAAAAGTGGTTGATGCGATTCGTGCTAAATCGGGTAAAGAAAACGTTGCATTCCTTTGGTCCCCGAATTCGGGTAATGGCTATCCATTTCCGTTGGGTCCTTTTGCGATCAAAGTGAATACACCTGATTTTGATCCTCTGTTGGATACCAACAAAGATGGCGTTTATGATATCAGAGATGATCCATATAGCCCTTTCTACCCTGGTGATGACTATGTTGATTGGATTGGCATGTCAGTAAGAAATGTTGATCTCATTGTAGGTGTACCATTATGGAAAAGAGTATCCATGGGAGACAAATGATCCACCTATACCTGGAACAGTTGAAAAAATCATTTCTGGTCAAGATCCGTTTGGTAAATTCCCATTCTACCGAATGTTTTCTGGTGATGGAGTGGGTGGGGCCCCAAGATCTGTTTCAAAAGGTGGGAAACCATTCATGATATCCGAAAGTGCTGCTACTATTCATTTATCTGTTACTAAAGTGAATCAAGTTACTGGTGAAGAATATACAGTTGTTCCTGGAAGGAAAGATCCCGAATCACGAGCTATGATCAAACAAGCATGGTGGAGACAAATGATCAATGCCACTTTTTTGGAAACCTTCCCTAAAATCAAAGGCATGTCATTATTTGAATTTATCAAATACGAAGAAAATACTTGGAGAGATTTCACCATTCTTGGTGATACCGGAACTGGTATACACTCAAACTATGGAAATGATGGAGGACCACAAGATCTTGTGACTCTGAAAACCTTCCAAGATGATTTAAAGAACGGATTGGGTGATTTATTGTTATGGAGTAAAACTGTTAATGGAAGTATGGCCAACCACAAACCTTCTCAAGCTAACCCTAACTCCAAGAACGATGCCGTTCCAACTTCGTCTGTTGGTAGCGTCATCTCACTCATCCTGGCGGCCTTTGCATTCTTCTAGGTGACGATGATTTAAATATGTTGATTGGTTATTTATTTTTATAAAAGAATAAATGTTTTGAATTTGACCGTATTTGAAGCCGGATAAATGTTGTGTTTTAAATTCATGTTGAAACTGAATCCGTTTTCTTTCAGGAACAAAGTTCGACTTGATTCTCAATGATTGTTCATGTTCAGCCGTTAGTTAAAGACAAGTTTTCTGAATTTGGTGACGTGTTGGAAATTCCAGAAGTTGACTGTGATGCCAAACCGGGTACAACGTCATACCACATGGATTTAACCAGACTTGTGAATATGAGGCTACCAGGAGCAAAAGGGGTAGCAAAAGAATTGACTTTACCGGCTGCAAAAGATACAGTATCCATCTTTAGAGTTCAACCATCACCAATTCCATTAAGTGTCAGGTAACATGCAATGTATAACATTTATTCCAGTGTATTAGAGCGTCATCGCTACAGCTCACAAATGTTTATTCCAATGACTGGACAGAAATCGCGTTATCTGGTTATTGTTGCTCAACCATTACCAAGTGACAAACCAGATTTAACCACCATCAAGGTATTTGAAGCCTCGTCTACACAAGCATTCAACTACCATCCTGGTACTTGGCATCGATCCATGATTGTATTAGACCATCCAATTGATTTTGTTGTCGTTGATTTCAATCGAGATGGGAATCAATTGACTGCTGATGAAGATTGTGAGGAATATTTCTTTCGTGAAAGTCCTATTCATATTGACTATAATTAATAAAGTTGATTAGTATGTTCAATTAAACAGTGTAATTATTTAATTACATTTAGCGCGCTTTGAATGAGTTGAATCACCGAAATGAATTATCGGGACATGTCTCAGTTCAACTCTTTGTGCCCTGTACAACCAACTCCTAGATCTGAAATCCATTCTTCAACTGATTTTTAAATTTTTTCCTTTTGGATTTCAAAGATTTTCTCAAGAACCAGTCAATCTTTAAAGAATACCATTGGAATTTCTTGTCATCAATTTCAATCAATTTCAACTTCAATTTCAATCAGATCAACATTTCAACGTACTTTTCAATCAACTACAAAAGTCTTTATGGATCCTCCAATTTGCAAAAAAGTTCCTCATGTTCATAAATATCATGATTTAGAATTCAATGATCCCTATCATTGGTTAAAAGATATGAATCCAAAAGAAAAAAGACCAGATATCATTGAATACATTAAAGTAACTTTTTTAAAATTCATTGTTGATGGTAGGCTGAAAACAAATACTTTGATTCTCATCGTGATCAAGAATTATCTGATACAATTTATAATGAAATTATTTCGCGAATTCAAGAAGATGATGAACAAGTTCCCACCTTTAAAGATCCGTATTATTATTATAGTCGTACAGTGAAAGGACAACAATATCCGATTTATTGTCGAAAGTTACATACCCTGGATTCACCAGAAGAAATTGTATTGAATCAAAATGAAATGAAACAAGAATATCAAGATTTATCATATTATCGAATCAGTCCTAATCATAAGGTACTTTTTTTCATGAATTTTAATATTTTATCCATAGATTCTCGCTTATTCAATGGATTTCGATGGAAGTGAAAATTACAAGATTTTCTTTAAAGATTTAACTACTGGTCAATTAATTGAATCAGAAACGATAGAAAAATCAGCTGGTTCTATTGAATGGGCACAAGACAGTCAAACTGTCTTTTATAATACTTTAGATGACATTCATCGACCGTAATTCACAATCAAATTTAAACGATAGTGACAAGATTTATAGACATGAATTTGGTGTTGCAGATGATGTTTTGATTTACCATGAACCTGACCCAAAATTTGTGGTTGGGTTTGAAAAGTCATTATCAAACAAATATATATTCATTGGTTCCTTCAGTAAACTGACAAATGAATATCATTATATTGATGCAAATTTCCCCAAAACCGGTTATTTAACTATTGGTTGACCATTAGATCCAATCTTGTTTAACAAACGAGAAAATCGACACAGATATTCTGTAGAGCATCAAGGTGATCGATTCTTGATCCTCACTGATTTGGGTGGAAAGTGTCTAAATAATACTCTATATTCCTGTCCAATTGTAATGATTCCTACTTTCTTAATATTTAGAATGCAACCTCTATTCAACATTGGGAAGAAGTGATTCCATATGATCACTTTACTTATATTGAAGAGATCTTGCCATTTGAAAAACATATCGCATGTAATTGAGGTTAATTTTTTATTTATTTTTAGTATTTGAACGTAGCAATGGAAATACAAAGTTACGTATTGTAAAATCCGAATCCGGTAAAGTAAAGAATTACGAAGAAGGTTTGTTTATTGTATCTTAACAGTTGTTTCAGCATCACACTATATCGATTTTGATGAAGAAGTATTCACCTTGGGAACAATTTCAGTTAATCACATAGTTGAGTTAAACATAGGCATCTAAATTAAACTATCATGGCAACAAATTGATATTTGTGTACGATTCTATGGTAACTGCATCACAAACAATTGAATATGATATGACAACAAAAGAAAGAAAGTATTTGAAAAAGACTAATATTCCTGGAAATTTTGATCCTAAATTGTACACCATGAAGAGAATTTATGCTCCTATTGATTTATCTACCAAAGTTAATGCACCTTTTGATACACCCGTTCCTGATAATATCCCCATTTCTCTGATCTATAAAACCGACTTGTTTAAAGGAGACGGAACGAACCCATTGTATTTGTATGGATACGGTAGTTACGGAATATCTATTGGTAAAAAGGTGTTTTTTTCATTATAGAACCATCTTGGAGTTCGTCCAGAATAAGTTTGTTGGACAGAGGTTTTGTATATGCGATTGCACATATCAGAGGTGGTGGTGATTGTGGTAGAGCTTGGTAAATGGTTTTATCTTGACAATAGGTATGAAACTGGAAAGTTTAAACATAAACGAAATACTTTTATTGATTTCATCACTTGTGCTAAGCACTTGATTCATGAAAAATACACGTCATCGTCCGTATTGGCAATTGATGGTCGATCTGCTGGTGGAATGTTGATTGGGGCTGTCTTAAATATGGAACCTAAATTATGTGCTGTTGCTGTAGCTGGAGTTCCTTTTGTTGATGTTATTAACACCAGTAACGGTATTTTTGATTTACTGTATAGTGATGGACCCGACTATCCCATTAACTATTAATGAGTATGAGGAATGGGGTAATCCAAATGAAAAAGATTATTTTGACTATATGCTTTCCTATTCACCTTACGACAATATCCCCCAAGGCGCAAAGGTATTGTAGGATTTCTGAACTTTATAGTTCCCAAATTTGTTAATTAAAGCGGGATTGTTTGATCCGAGAGTGGCCTACTGGGAGCCTAGTAAATGGATTGCCAAGTTGCGTGACATGAAAATGGATGGCGGTGAAAATGATGCTGAGAAGAGTATTTTATGTTTGGATTGCAAGATGGGATCAGGTACTTTATGGTAATGGTTGAAAGTTAGGACATTTTGGATCTACTGGGCGGTATAGTTATATCAAAGAGATTGCGAATGATTATACATTTGTGCTTACACAAATGAATAAGATTCAATTGAAGTTAAAGGGCAGTCGACTTTAAGCGTGATTAATATATCGCCTGACAAACATGGATTGATTTGTGACCATGTGCTAATTAAATTTGGGACTTCGTGTTTTTTCATATATGGTTCCAATTGGATGATTTCAATTTATACCCAGTCTATAACAACATAAAGAGTACAGCACATGCACTTGTTCGCAATACTGTACTCTTTTGTGGTGTTGGCGGTCAAAGTGGTTTCGTTTGCGCCACCCATCAACTTGTTGAGTGTAAAACTTCCTTTCCTTTAAAAGCGATGGACAATTTTCCAAGGTACAAGAATGCAGAGTATGATTCAGACTCGATTTCAATGGCCCAGTTATATAAAGTATTTTGTTTGACTATCTAATCATAAAGCCAAATCAAACGAATCACTTGTTTGCTCCTGTTACTGCTGCTACTCTGTTGTCCTCAGAGTCTTTTCTAGATTCTCCTCTTAGTGCTAATTCTTCTAATGCTCCTTATTTTCTGGATAGTAGCAGAAGAGGTTCGTTTATGGGTAGTCAGTATGGTGGCAGTCAAACTTCTGCTTCCGTAGCTTCCCCTGTTGATTTTTTATTTGATATGGATCAATTAACGGTTGAGGATGATCAGAATCAATCCCAAGGAGAATTTAATTGTCCTGATTGTAACAAATCTTTCACAAAACTGGTTGCTTTGCGATCTCATGAAACTGTTCATAAAGGTATATTATTTCAGTTGAATTGATTCGGTAGCTGATAAAAAGCATTTATGTATGTTTTGTGGTAAACCTTTCGCTCGACGACACGATATGTTGCGTCATGAGAGAACAGTGCATTCTTCTGAAAGACAATTTTTGTGTGGAACTTGTAATCGAGGTTTTCCTGATGTGGATACATTAAATTCTCATTGTACATCAGAAAATCATGTACCAAGTGATAAAGTCCCTGGAAAATCAAGTAAAAAAGCTGAAGTTCGAAAGAAATCAGTCAAAAAATCAGGTTTTGAAAGAAAAGCTTCATTAAGCATGTCTTCTAACCATAACGACGATGCTATAGACCCTGCTACATTACTAGACCCAAATTTCATTGATCCTGCCAGTTATTTGAATTCATTAGATTCGCAATCCACTTCTGTCAATAATGGTTCGGGTTTCTCACAACAAAATGGCCTAAACCCTAGCGTTGTCACAGATATTAATGGCTCTTTTGCTCTTCCGCTGAATTTCCAAACTCAAGCATCACCGTTGATGTTTACTCCAACTACCAATGAATTTGGAACAACCTTTAATACTAACTATCAAAATATTAACCAACAAAACTTTAATAATCCATTTCCTAATCCTAATCAAGGGTATTCAGTATCCCCACAAGATCCAACTTTTGCGCAGTTTAATGCACAGGTGCAATTTAATCAGTTTGGACAACCTCAACCTAATACTGGGTTTTTCCCAGACATGAATCAAGTTGGCTACCAAATGACTACAAATCCAATGATACCACAGCCCCAGCCGCAACAATCACAATTACAGCAGCAAATGCAACAAACTCAGTTTGCTCAACCACAATTACCACAATCAAATAGAGCCATGAATCCTCACTCTAATTTCCAAAGCCAACATTCTCGTTTGAAATCCAGTTTCAATATACCATCAGGGTTAAACATCCATAGACCTTCACCTTTATCCTCCCAAGTTTATTCCGAATTTGATTTGGCAGATATGTTGAAAACTCCAACAGGCAGACAAGATGATCTCTTCTTTGAGTCTGCTGCTGATGGTCTAGTCATCAATGATACCTTTACAAATGATGGATCTTTTCAAACCACCTATCGACCTATTGCTGGTCAATTAATTATGGAAGATTTTAAAATGGATGCTGATATGATGTAATAAATAAAAAAAAATTGTAGGTAACATCTGTTGAATGTCTATTTTTGTGTGACTAATCATTTGAAAGTTGCAATAAATCAATTTCATTAGACGTAAATCTGAACAAGCAGATATTTAAAAATCAAACAAAAACAATTGTTAAAAATGAAATCTATTAAAAGTAACTGTCTTCATAGAGTTTACAGACTAATTTGGTGGTCCAGCTGTTGGTTTATCTTTTACTTCTGTAACATAGTTACCCTTTTCACAAAGATCAACAGGGTCTGTATTTGACATTGAATTAGATTCATCTTTTCGGATTTTTGTCCAATCAAAAACTGTGAAATTATCTTCCATGAGTCGATATGCTCGTTCCTCTGGAGTTTCATTTGCAGGTGGGGGTGTTTTTTCACCCTTCTTTTTTCTTGGTCTGGCTTTCAATGGGTTATCTTCCAAGAGTAATTCTTCCAACTCGTGTGTTGCATCAAAGTTGGCTTTCTTTGCCTAAACATTGGGTTAATATTGGGGTTTGGATTTACATCTGGAACAAATGGTGGAATGGCTTTCTTATTTTCTACGGTTGGCCAATCCAGTGATGCAAAGAATGGATGAGCTTTAATGGTATTCAACCCACCACTTTCCTTTACCCCCAATCGCTTCTTCACATCCCGATCCAAGAACTTGGTTATTAAATCAATCAGGGGTGGGCTAAGCTTTGATAGTGGATCTAATGGAATCTCTTCATGTAGAATAGCATTTGTCAGCCCTTCGTTTGTCTTTGCTCTGAAAGGCCTCTGAAAAAAGTTAATGAATGAAATAATATACCTTTGCAGTAGACATTTCATAAATGATAATACCCAAACTCCACCAATCAATTGAGGCGAAATATCCTTTTTTACCTAGAATTTCCGGTGCTTGGAAAGGATTAGTATCATTAACAAAAAATACCCATATACGCCATACTACCAGCAACGGCCGTAAGCGGTTTATCATCTCTGAACCTTGTGGCAATATTGAAATCAGCCAAATGAGCATGACCTTCTTCATCCAGTAAAACTAAAAAAAGTTAATATCATTTGAAAAAACAAACTGTTATCTGGTTTCAAATCTCTATGAATGATATTTTTGGAATGCAAATATGATAAACTACAAGATATTTCAGCAACAACTAACGAGATGTGATCTTCTTTAAAGGCACCCATTCTGTCTAGATGGAATCTTAAATCTCCACCCAACATTAAATCCAGAACCATAAATAGATTTTCATCATCTTGGAAGGCATAACGTAAATTACTATTTAAAGAAAAAGAAATTAATAAGAATAAAATAACAAACCAAACAAAGTTGCTATAAATTGCCTCTAATAATTTCCTCTCTTCAATAATGTTATCCACGGCCGACATTTGCATGCATTTGGCTTTGTTGATATATTTGAGAGCGTATATACATTTCGTTCCTTTATGCTGAACAACTCGTACCTGATAATTAATGATACTTTTTTTGTGAATTACTTTTCCAAAAGCACCTTTCCCTACCGACCTTAATAAATTGAAATGCGACAGCTCAACTAACGAATATCAGCATTTTAATTGGATACTAACCTTCCGCATTGTCATCAATCACTGGACCTTTACAACATGCAATTCCCATTTCTAAATACGTATATATAAATTGAAAACTGAGTTGATTTTGTAAATAAAAACTTTGTAAGTCCTTTAGAGTCTATATGTACTATTTGAGTAAGTCTCTTTGATGTTGTGTTGACGATAGTTTTGTATGAAAAGATTTTGATTTCGTAGACAATCGACAGTGAAGATTGTGGCGTATTTGAAAGAAAATCAGTGTTTGATGACAAACAACGACAAGACTGATAACGTATAAGAGAGAAAACAATTAGGAAATGGTAGGGATGGCATGAGCAAGTAAGGTGTCACGTAGAGGAGCGCGTAGTTTGATGTTATTGCTTGTCTATTAGTCTCCATGATTTATTTGTCTCCTTTTGTTTACTAAATTTCCATGTTTATAAATCACTATCAATGGGTCCATGTAATTCATATTCAGTCTAATATCCTTTTCTTAAACTTGTCGTATGGGAAATCCTATCTTACCTTGTATTGATAATACTATCTCAAACTCAATTCAAAATTACAATTCTCAACCAATAAAAGTACACCTTTTACTTTCCCAAACTAGGAATTTATCTAATGATGAATTAAAAGAATTTTTTGATTGCTTATTTGTTGGTATGAAGGTTTCCGCCAAGGAAGCCATTATGGCGATCATGTATCTAAATACTTTATATTCATCATAAATTAGCTGGAACAGTTTATCCAATTCAGAACAACACAGATTTGAACTACCTTGTTTTGGTGGAAGGCCAGTTCAAATTAATTTCTCTAATGTTTTTATACCTTCACCAACATCAACAGAAGCACCAATTATTTCAAATGAACCAATTCGAATGAGAGGTAAAAAGAACTTTACTATTAAACATCAAATAGAAGAAATGACAAGTTATTCTGCGACTTATCTAGCTAATCGTAGTCGATTACGTAGCACTAATGATACCGCATCATCCAGCTTAAATACAGCATTACTCAGTATCGTTTCTACTATGCTTTCCAATGCTATTTTAAGAATGGGTGATGAATTTAACAATGAAAATGATACTCTTTAATACATTTATTTGTTTAACGTGACGAGTTTTTTCATGAAATTGACTCACTCTTACTCAACTTTTCCAAATAAGAAACTATAGAACCTTTACTGAATCCTTACTGATAGTATCAGCATTTTATTGAAATTCTATTGAACAGTAACAGTACACTAAATGAGGTCAAGTTACCATCAAAGTGGATTTGGGTTCAATGAGTAACTAGGGTGGATTGATCAACTTTGTCCCCCATATTACTTTATTTCCTTTATTGAAAGATGGGTAGAGAGATTGTGTTACCAGATGAAGATTGGAATGAATGTGTACCAAACGCAACTCATTGTCCAATGAATGTACAAAGTTTAATACGACAAGCTAAAGAATTATCACCAACAGATTTACGAATATACTTTGAAAAACTCTTTAGTAGAATGACTGCTTCTTCAAAGGAAGCAATGACTGAAATCATGTATGGTGTTGATTTGGTATTGATTTAAATAGGTGGAGAGGTTTAACACCTGGAGAACAACAATGCTTTGAAATGCCATACTTTGGACATCGTTGGAGTGATAATTCGATAAATTCTGCATTACATCAGGCATTTTTAAGTCCAACTTCGGAACCAGATAATACCAATAGAAATACACTGAGACTATCTGGTTTGATTTTTCCATAATTTATAACTTAGAAAATGTAATTCATTTCTCTAGTGGAACAACTCGTCAAACTGTACAAGGTGGAGCTACCACCAGGTCAACACGTTCCAATTCAAACGAATTAGAAGATCAATTCTTTGCTATATTGCGTAGTGCAATCATGCGGTCAGAAAGGTCTGCTGCTTCAGCAGTTCGAAACCCTCCCAGAAACTTGAGTGATTTTCAAGATGGATCACCTACCAATTCCTCATTACCAGAATAAAATAGATAATCCAGGAATATTTAAAAAACGTTATTTATTTTCTCTTGTTCTTATCTTGAAATGCTTTAGCTTTTTTGCTGGCCTCTGTGTTTAATCTTTTAGCAGTCTCTGGAAATAGACCAAATGCAAACAGTACTTCAGAGAGAACAAATAATGGTGCTAATACTAATGCTTCTAATGGATTATCTAAGAAAGCTGGTGCTCGTTCTATACAACATAAATAACATTAGAGATTACTTTCATACAATTGATGACCCAAGATTTGAAAAAACCATGAGGTCAAATGAATAGCTCCAGCCCATGCCAATGGTCCACCATACTATATAGATTAATAACGAAAGTATATACTGGTAGATCTAAGTTTGCGAATTGATTGGCATAATAAGTGCAACCAAGTAATACAGGAGTAGCAATTAACTAAAACACATCAATATCCAATGACTTACACCTAGAGGCCGATGAAGAGCAAGGTAGTAAAGAGAGTAAAATCCAGAGCAAATCAATGCATTGTTAACAGGCAGGTAGTTGCTGTAAGCCCAGGTAGTATAAACAGGACTTTTAGTCAAGAGGACTTGAGCAGACCATAGAATGGTTGGTACGAATATAACGTGAATAGCCTGGTTGATCTTATTGTTGTGATATTCAGCATAATTGACGAATTGTTTATCAAAGTTTAGTCCTAAACCCAAGAAAGTCATTTTGAAGAGGTCGTTGGTTTTAGTTCTGTAAGTTTGTTAATTTATAGGAAAGCGGAGGTGACACAAGTTGGTGGAAAACTCATGTGATCTCAATTTGAGTAATTTTGTATTTGAACAGGGTTTGCAGGAAAGTCGCCAATTAGTTTATTTCAAGTCTTTTTTTGCTTTAATTGTTCCTAGTCGTTGGTTTGTTTAAATGTTGTCATTGGTGGTTACTTGATGTAGTCACAGTAAAACTTACTACTTTTCATTATTACATCTCCCATCATGTCTAAAAGAATTACAGATACTGTAAATGCTTCATAGATAATTGCTGTCAATTCTGAATCATTCGATCGAAGAACGCGCATTGGCTTAGTCTTGTAGGGAAGCCAATAGTCCAAACCAAGTATTAGACTGTTGCCACCTTTTAATGGTGCATGTAGGATATGATCCCAATAAATAAGAATCCGAATTGTTTTTGGTAGAGAGTATCCCTGTGAGACTGATATCTACCATTGGTAAGTAATACGTGTTGATAAAATCTATTGGCAAGTCCCTAGTTCATACTCAAACAATACTAATCCAATAAGAATATCAGTGCATATAAAGAAAATCATAAAACCAGAGAGTAAGGATAATTGACCAACTAGAACCAAGTGATGACCAAGTGCAATACTATAGAATATCATACTCCATACTCTCTCACTCGATCCGTTCTACCCCTGGTTTCAACGCATTCATCAGTTTTTTTTCCTCAAAACAACGTCACTGCAAACCGAAATCACTCAAAGATGTTAAGTCGTGCAATACACTCTGTCAATCGAACAGTCTTTCGTTCACAATTCACTTCGGTTATTTAATTGAAATTTTTAATTCAGATTAGACTCTTCGTCCTCTTATTTATCGTCCCATGAACATGCGAATCGTAAACATGTCTACTAAAAAACCACCTAAAAGTAATGATAAGGATGAAAAATCAGAGGATGTTGATGAGGATTCAGAGAGTCAAGACCAAAATCTAAAGGATAAACCTTCACAAAACCTTGTCGATGACAAACTCTCGTCAAAACCAAGTTCTAAAGTCGATGAAGCTCAAAAAAATGATCAAGAAACTAAACCAAAAGATGAAGTGCAATCAACAAAAAAGGGTGTAAAAGTATCCTCTAGAAAATCCAACAAATCTCCAAGCACTAAAAATGGACTTAATCAACTGAATTTTAAAACTACAAATCCTCCAGAACATGTTCCAAATTTATTAGCTATACCGTTAAGTAGAAGACCACTCTTTCCGGGGTTTTTTAAATCCATGTATATCAAAGATCCAAGAGCCATTGAAACAATCAAAGAATTAGTTAAAAATGGTACACCATACGTTGGAATATTTTTAGCCAAAAACGAATCATTAGATAAAGATATTGTCACTGATATGGATGAAATTGAAAAAATTGGTGTACTTGCTCAAATTACCAATACATACCCAACTGGAACTGATGAAAGCAGTTTGACAGTTGTGGTCTACCCACAACGACGTATCAGAATCACAGAATTCGCCACAACAGTCGAACAACTTTCAAGTAAACCCATTGAAAAAGGTAAATCTCATCATTAAATGGAAATCGTCAATAATTATCAATTAAAATTTCTTCTGGATACTAATGATGTAGTGGAATCTACCGAAAAATCCACTCCAACAATTCTTGAAACTTTAAAATCATTTGCTATGCCAGTAGTCACTGTGGAAGATTTAGCAGATGAACCTTTCAACTCTGAAAATAGAGTCATTAAAGCCACAACTTCTGAAATCATCAACGTCTTGAAAGAGATTTCACAATCGAATCCATTACTCAGAGATCAAATTATAACTGTTTCTGTACAAACTGGCAATTTATTGCTTGATCCTTCTAAGCTTGCTGATTTTGCTGCAGCAATATCGTCTGGTGAACCTTCAGAACTACAGAGTGTATTGGAAAGTTTAGTTGTTGAAGAAAAACTACATAAAGCACTTGTGGTATTGAAAAAAGAATTAGCAAATGCTAAACTACAACAAGAAATATCACAGGAAGTTGATAAGAAAATCAGTAGAAAGAACCAAGAGTATTTCTTGATGGAACAGTTGAAAGGAATTAAAAAAGAACTCGGATTAGAAACTGACGGCAAGGAGAAAATGATTCAATCTTTCAAAGACAAGGCAGCCGCATTAGAAATGCCTGAGCAGATATTGAAAGTTTTTAATGATGTAATTACACACCCTTTTAATTGTAGGAAATACAAAAATTATCCAGCTTGGAACCCCAAGCATCCGAATTCAATGTTACCAGGAATTATTTGGATTGGTTGACTCAAGTAATCTAAATTTTCATTTATTGTAGATACCATGGGGTCAACGAAGTGACGAAAATTTTGATATAAAGACTGCTAAAGTTATATTGGATGAAGATCACTATGGTCTCAAAGATGTCAAAGATCGTATACTTGAATTTATTGCGGTAGGGAAGTTGAGAGGATCAGTGGAAGGAAAAATTATTACTATGGTTGGACCACCAGGTGTTCACTTTTTTTAAAAAGAAGTTAATATTTAGGTGTGGGTAAAACCTCAGTTGGTAAATCTATTGCTCGTGCTCTTGGTCGTGAATTTTACCGTTTTTCGGTTGGTGGACTGACGGATGTTGCAGAAATCAAAGGGCATCGACGTACCTATGTTGGAGCTATGCCAGGAAAGGTTGTGCAAGCTTTGAAGAAGGTGAAAACGGAGAATCCTTTGATTATGATTGATGAGAGTAAGAATTAAAGTGAATTGATTTGGTTTAGTTGACAAACTTGGTCGTGGTCATCAAGGTGACCCTGCATCAGCATTACTGGAACTTCTTGACCCTGAACAAAACAGTTCCTTCCTCGATCGTAATTGCTTTTTTCCTAATTTTAGATTATATGGATGTACCTATTGATTTATCCCAAGTCTTATTTGTCTGTACTGCCAATACCTTAGAAACAATCCCAGGGCCGCTTGCAGATCGTATGGAAATCATCACATTATCTGGATACGTAGCTGAAGAAAAGGTTGCTATTGCAGCAAAATATCTCGCTCCTCAAAGTATCGAAGCTTGTGGATTGCAAAAATACAAAGTGAATTTGACTGATTCTGCGATTTCCACTTTGATCAAGAATTATTGTAGGGAAAATGGAGTTCGAAACCTAAAGAAACATATTGATAAGATATATCGTAAGGCAGCATTCAAGATTATCAGTGATGAAGACAAATATACTAAGGATACTGAAATAACCATTACTGATGGAAACTTGAAGGAATATGTTGGATCTCCTGTATTCACATCAGAGAGAATGTATGATACTACACCACCAGGAATTGTCATGGGATTGGCATGGACTAGCATGGGTATATATTATTTCCAACTCAACTCAAAATATAGGTGGATCTTCACTATATATCGAATCAGTAGTACAATCTCGTGTCACAGATGAGAGCAAACCATCGTTTAATCAAACTGGTCAATTAGGTGATGTGATGAAGGAAAGTAGTACCATTGCTTACACTTTTGCAAAATCATTTATGGTGAAGCATTTCCCAGAAAACACTTTCTTTGATCATGCACAGATTCATATGCATGTCCCTGAAGGGGCTACCCCCAAAGATGGTAAGGCTGATGTTGAAGTTTATATCTTTAGGCCCATCTGCTGGATCAACAATCACGACATCTTTACTTTCCTTGGCTTTAGATACACCTGTTTTACAAGATGTAAACATATGTTTGTTTTCATATATAGGTTGCAATGACCGGTGAAATCACCTTGACTGGAAAGGTACTTCGAATTGGTGGGGTAAAGGAAAAGGCCATAGCAGCGAAACGAAGTGGTGTTAAAACCATTATCTTCCCCAAATCGAATCAAAGCGATTGGGATGAACTTGATGATTACTTGAAGGAAAACTTGGACCCACATTTTGTATCATGGTATGATGAAATCTATACTATTGTTTTTCCCGAAATAAAATTGCACAGTTAGTATTGTAATTTATAAATCATTGTTCAATTGTTTGACCAATTTTGAACCAATTCTGTTTTCGGATTTTATTCCTTTTTGTAATTGTTACTTTCAGAATATTTTCTACAGTATATATATCTACACGTTTTTTATTACTGTATCCGATATGTAACTACGTAGGTTAATCTGAAACTGAATAGGTCCTTTGTCAAGATTGAAATGTCTAAGGAAAGTTGTAGAATTGATATTTTTCCCCATCTTGGATATCGTCAAAGTGAATGAATACATGTTCTGGAAAAGATGGATGGATCAAGCCTTTAGCATTCTCGATCACATTCGTCATATCTTGGTCGTTTCTGAGAGTCCATTTCTTGTATGTACCATTAAACAATCCCTTTCTATTAGTTTCTCCAATATATACGGTTTTTTTAGGTGTTGTTAAGTCTTTAACAGCAGGCATGATTTTGATAAACACTGGTGTTTCGTCACTATTGTTCTTGAATTCTGTTTTGAGGAGTTCTTTGATTGTAAGACCAGGCATAATATATTCTTTTTCGAGGGAGGTGAATAAAGCTAAATGGCTCTTGATATTGAGTTTCTGTTTGACCTTGTCAGTAAAGTCATCAATGTTGATACAGTTTTTGATGGAGACTTTCGTAGATAGACATTTGTTAAGTTTTACCCATAGTTTTGATACTTTTTTAGATGTAGAGTAGCAGCGTCTTCCAATCAAATGGGAAATCATCAAGAAAAAACGTACAGAACAGTGAATTCAATCCAATTAAACAACGTAGGGTTAAATAACTTGAATATCCTTGACAGGAAATTCAAGTAGTTACTGTTCAGTATACAATGACATTCACGGTTACATTATAACAAACGAAATGGGATCACCTTTACACTGAAAAGGGTAACCCATGAATGCTATTACATATTAAACATTAACCACTTGGTGCACATTTCACTTAAATGCACACGCGGCAGATGGTCGTGGATACAGAAATCCATGTAGAGTCGACCAAAAGGGAGTCTGGAAGTATTTCGTTTGTGAAACATTGCTGTTTACACAAGAAAAAAATAGGGTCATACGAAACAAGCATCACCCAGAAATGACACATTTATGTTTTTGCTTTTTCAATGGAAAATGAAATAATAATGTTACGTAGAGAGCAAACGTCTGTGATGACAGATCTAGAAAATATTGAAGTGGAAACTCCAGAGGATCTGTATCCAGACGGAGGTTATGGCTGGTTGATGGTATTCCTATCGTTTATCATACATATTGTCACTATTGGAATTCCAGGTTCATTTGGAGTCTTTCAAGAACATTATACTAATAACCCACATTTTAATGGTATCCGTTAGCTTTAATTCAAGGATCCCATTCACCTATGGATGTTGCATTTATTGGATCTTGTGGGACTGGTGGAATGGGATTTTTCGCTTTAGCTTCCGGTTTAATTATCGATCAATTTGGTCATCAATTTTTATGTGTGATTGGAGGTATATTAATCATTATTTCCTACGTTCTGGCATCGTATTCAACCGAGTACTGGCAATTACTATTGACTCAAGGGATCTTATTCGGAATGGGTTGTGCAATCAGTTACTTTCCGGGCATGACCATTATTTCTCATTGGTTCAATAAAAGAAAAGGTGTGGCAATTGGAATTGCAGTATCTGGATCTGGTAATTTTGGGACTTTCAATAATATTAGGTATTGGTGGATTAATAGTGGCTCCAATTTTACAGTATTTGATTTCTAGTGTTGGCGTCACAGCAGCTATTCGTATAACTGGTATAACAGGAGGTGTGATTGTCATTATTTGTGGATTACTTTTGAAACCTAGACTTCCTCCATCAAAGAAGGGAGATTTCGATTATAAGGCGATCCTTTTCGATTCAAAATTCATTCGACTATTCTTTATGGTGACCTTTGCTATGTTTGGATACTTTATTCCATTCTTTTTTATTCCATCATTTGCGGTTCAAAATGGACTGTCAACTACGGATGGTGCACTGTTGTTAGGATACATGCAAGGTATACTCATTTAAACTAAATAATTTCAGGCGCAAGCGCTGTTGGGAGAATTGCACTGGGTTTCAATGCAGATATTTTAGGGCACATCAATACCCTTACTATTTGCCCAGTTATTGGGGCCATGACTGTATTATTGCTTTGGCCATTCTCAAAAACATATGGAATGCTGACCTTGTTTTCAGTTCTATATGGATTCTTCGTAGGGGGGTTACTCTCACTTCTTCCATCAGGTACATTGATTGACATTCACTAACACTGTAGCAATTATCGAGTTATTTGGAACCAAAAATGTAGCGTCAATCACTGGTATGGTGTACACTGCATTTCTCTTTGGTGATACTTTGGGACCTCCATTTGCTGGATTCTTGCTTGGAGAGCATGAAGATAAGAGCGGGATTAAAATTTATGATTTTACAACAACCATCATGTTGACAGGTGGTTGTATTCTGGTAGGAGCAATACTGATGGTATCAATCAAAATTTCCGTTGCAAAAGGCCGTTTCTTTGCAAGAGTATGAATATACATTAATAAATTTTCTTGGGTCATAGACGTTGAAGTTGAAAGTTTTGAACAGTTACAGTTCCTCATCAACATTTTGATCTATATCCTAATGGTGATTGTCATCACCAGTAAATCATGACAAATTGAATAATGCAATTAGATGAATGGTGTTCATCAAATTTGGTCACACGTTACACGGTTTTTAATTCTATCCCGAACATGAGAAACTATTGGATAAGCATACCAAACTTCATATGAGCGTGATTTTATCCACGGAAGATTTGAATTTCATGATTTTTCAATCTAAATCCAAAGTAAAAAGCAAAAAAAATCCCCCACCGTGTCATATTCATTCCGAAATTGACCGTTCCTCATGACAGATATTGCGAAATGAAACGTTTTTTTCCCCAATATAATCCAATAAAATTAAATTCGATTTCTCCTAATTTAAATGTCTTTTAATATTTCAGATAAAGTAGTTGAAAGTCAGGATGTTGAATTGGATTTAGTTGTAGAAGATGGAGACTTTCCAGAAGGTGGATATGGTTGGGTCATTGTCCTAGCATCGTTCATGATTCATGTCGTCACTATTGGAATACCAGGTTCCTTTGGAGTCTTTCAAGAAATTTACACAAATGATCCACATTTTAATGGTAATAGTTGTACAAAATTGATGTTAGGTTCTCGGTCACCAGTAGATATAGCACTCATTGGATCTTGTGGGACAGGGGGACTAGGTCTACTAGCAATTCCTGCTGGATTCTTTATCGACAAGTTTGGATATAGATTTTTATGTGTTTTTGGTGGATCTTGCATTATTTTATCTGGATTTTTGGCAGCTAGTGCGACAGAGTATTGGCAACTGTTACTAAGCCAAGGTGTTCTGTTCGGCATTGGCTGTTCATTAGCATTTTATCCAGGACTTACTATTATATCCCATTATTTTAGTAAACGAAAAGGATTGGCTATTGGAATTGCAGTTTCAGGTTCAGGTAAGTTTAACAATTCTAAGTAGGATAGGATTAGGTGGATTGGCTGTAGCCCCATTACTTCGGTATTCCATTAGTCATTTTGGAGTCGCAAATGCCTTGCGATACATGGGCTTGATTGGTGGGGTGATTGTTTTATTGTGTGCTATTGCTTTAAAACCGCGTCTACCAAAGTCTAATAGGGGTGATTTCAAATATAAAACGATCTTATATGATAGCAAGTTCATTCGCTTATTCCTTATGGTTACGTTTTCTATGTTTGGATATTTCATACCGTTCTTCTTTGTCCCTTCGTTTGCAGTCGAACATGGAATGACAAGTACAGAAGGTGCCTTAATCATCGGTTACATGCAAGGTATTACAAACACATCTGAATAGTAGGAGCAAGTGCCATTGGAAGAATATTTTTAGGCTTTAATGCAGATATTCTTGGACACATCAACACATTAACCGTATGTCCAATTATTGGTGGAATGGCCGTTATGCTGATCTGGCCATTTGCTACATCATATTTATGGTTGACAGTATTTTCCATTATTTATGGTCTCTTCACAGGAGGGTTAATTTCATTACTTCCATCTGGTAATACATTTAGTCAATATTTATTCTTTAGCAATTGTTGAAATGTTTGGAACGAAAAACATTGCATCCATCACAGGAATGGTATATACTGGATTTCTATTTGGAGATATTTTTGGACCACCGGTTGCTGGATTATTATTGGAATTGACCAAATCTACAGTCGAAGGTGTTGTAACTTATAATTATATTGTTACAATGATGGTGACAGGTGGATGCCTTCTTATTGGTGCTACTTTGGCTACATCTATCAAACTCTCCGTCGGAAAGGGACGACTGTTTGTTCGTGTCTAGTACTTAAACTATTATTTTGAATATATTCATATTTAACCTCAATCATTTTAATACACTTTTAATATATGGTGGATTGAGGTCAGTCAACAAGGAACAGAATGTAAGTTTTCCAAGATCTAGAAGTGAGGAGTAAAGAATATCGACCAAGAATAATGCTGAGAAGAGTTCCCGTATTTTATGTGCCTAGTATTAAACGATCCAAGATTGCTAACAGAATCATTAACATTAGAAAAGATAAGCAAAATCTCACAGAATGGCAAAAAAAAGAAGGTGATGCGATGGGTCTGAAAGTCTTCTGATACAGCGCATCACCGTCTTCTTTTGCCATGATTGGAGTTTTAAGCAATCGTTGAAATCAATCAATATCTGTTCTGGTAAAGAAGGATGTATAGGTTCTTGATCGCCTTCATCTAATCATAGTCATTCGCTTGCATACCAGTAAACTCGTCACCGTTATATTTTTCTCCACTGCAGATATTTTGAAAATGCATTGGCTGAAAATGAATAAAATAACTTGGCTGTTTGTGTTGTGTTCTTGCTTGGCCTTGTTGGCACAGTCGCCTATATTGATATGGTTGATGGAGCATAGCCTTTAGTCGATGAACGATTGATCTTTAACCAAAATTTTGATCCTGCTTTGTAAAGTAGCAGTGTCTTCTATCTGGACGAGACATCATTTGAGGAAAAATGAAAGATGAAATTCAATCAAATAACCATTGAATATCCCTGACAAAATCGTAAAAGATGTTCTGATTATAAAAGCCAGTTAGAAGAATATGATGAACAAAGACCAATATGGTGGGATACAGTTGTCAATATTGATTGTCAGCTTTCACGGTTAGATGTTAAAGTCTATAGAAGGATCGAAAAGGACTTAATTTTTATCAGGCCGTGGACTTGTGGAGCAAGAAGGAATCTCTCCAATTCTGTGTTATTTCGTCACTCCTTGTTTGACATTTGTCACTTCTACTGGGATTTGTAAATACATTCGATACTTTGATCTTTTTATCCTTTTCTCTAATCGTTTACATTGCATATTGATTTCCTGTGACTTGGTTCATGTCCTTTCGTGAACATTTCAGGGCAAAAATACTCACCATTTTTTACTTCAATCATCATGTCACTTCGAGATATTGTAATCAAAACACCTCTATTGAAATTGGAAGAATCACTATGTAAGAATTGAATAGGACTGATGGTAGATGCAAAGATTGAGTTTCTTGGGCCTAGCCATGTAACTGATTATTCATCATTCATCCTTAGTCAATTCTTGATCGAACATGTCACTATTTTAAAGACCTCGGAAAAGTTATCAGTACAGGAGAAATTGCATTGTCTTACAAACTATTAAATGTGAAATCAAAGTGTATTGCTTGTATTCCTGACCTCGCCAATGTTGAAACATTGTCAACTTTAAAAGCATTAGGAGTAGAGATCATCCAAACTCATTCCAATGTGCCTATTAACTCTCCAGACTCGTTCCTTTCTGTCGCAAAACGAGTTCATGAACACACCCCAAACTCTACTCTTTTGATCAAACCATTTCCTTCTGCTGCTTATGATTCTTTATTTGCTGAAATTAAAGGTTCTGATGTGGGTTTCGATAATCTACTCTATTATGTGGAGTCAAACGATGATTTACAACCATTGCTTGAATCGTTTACAAAAAGTGGATTAACCTGCACATTAATTTGTGTTTCCATCGTACCATTTGAAGGAAATCCAATTGAAATTCAAACACCTGGAAATGTTACACTCATTAAAATTGATGAACGGGATGCTATCAAAGCTGCACGAAAAGTATAAATTGACTTGGATTGATTTAAATAGGCTATCAGGGAATATGGCTTAATGTGTGGAGTATCCTCTGGTGCATTGTATCATGCATCAATGAAACTTCAAGGAAAAACCGTGTGCGTCTTTGGAGACGCCGCTACTTCCTATCATAAGACTCTGTTAAAGTAATTGCACTAAATTAATAATACTAGTGATGATTGGTTATCAGAAAATGGAATGTCAGATCAACCTATTGAAAATTTGTCAGAGAAGTATCGTGGTGCATCAGTTGATGATTTACAGTTACCAGAAGGTTTCAATTTTGGTATTAATATTATTAGCAACATGTATTTTTCAAACAGCTTCCGTCAATGACGCCATTGATTTGATGGTCTCAAGAGATTTTTCCCAACTCCCAGTCACGAATGCGAAAAGAAAGATTGTTGGATTAATTTCAATTGCAACTTTGCAAGATCCTCTCCGAAAGGAAGTCCTGTCCACAGACCCAGTAGGGAAATGGATGTATCGATTTCCCAAATCATCACATTACAAAATTGTAACTCCAAACACACCATTGGAAGATTTAGAACCCATGTTTGAAAACACTAGGGCAGTCTTTGTAACTGATGAATCAGGGAAATTTCCATTGGCAGTGGTGACCAAAGTGGATGTTCTTAGATTTCTAGGAAAACGTGGTTGAGTAGTTCAATTTGATACGCAATTATTATTATAACAAAAATGTTGACCATGAATTCATTCTTTTAAATACATTTTAGTCCTAAACTATAACTCATTGAAGCACATGGTTTAAGATTCCATTTCACATTGTGGCTTCTTGGTCTCCTTTAAGCCTACCGGTTTTTACTTTACCCAAGCTTCTTACTGTTTTCAATGACCGGCATTTTAACAATTTTGCTTTTATCCCTTGTCCATGTCCATGCCCAAGATGGTATTCCGGTCCCATCAGTCATCAGTTGTGAACCCAACGACGCTCCTTGTACCTCTTTCTCTTTATTGACATTGTAGGTTTAATTAAGAATGCTCAGTACACTGTTTTAGGAACTGTATCAAATACCTTTATTGATGCTCCTGGTGCTACTATTTCTAGGTTCAATGCTACTTTGATGGTATCGATATTAAACTCATTTTTTTCTTAGGTTCATTGTGTATGGACTTCCTTTTCAAATCCTATCAGTAGTGGTGAAGGCATTGCTGGAAATTCTATACTTGTTGCTAATTGGGGTAAGCCCAAAGTTGGGTGTCCAAAAGGTCGAGGTGCAGAAGCTCCAGTATGTTTTAATCTTTATTGATGTACTTTTAGGTTGGAGTTACTCAAATTTACTTCTTGAACGTAGCTGTCAGACCAAAAGCAGGAGTGCTACCAAAGGATATGATTTATAGTGTACAGGCAATTTGTGTAGGTGGAATAGACCCAAGCGAATCTACTGCTGTTGCTAAATTGATGGTAATACTTACGTTAAGCTAATTATTTTAGGCTACATCTCCAAAGAATCGAATTGATCCTGCAAATCAAGGGGTAGATCCACGTTGTCAACTTCCAATACCAACTGGTGTTGTAGCACCTGAAGCTGCTTTTACTCCACCTAGTGGGTCTGCACAAGATTCTTTCTCAGTTTTGTCTGGATTCTTATCCAGTTTACTGTACTTTATCATTTAATATGAACATAGAATAAACAATTTTCAACATGACTATGATGATTTATTGTATTGCATTGATTGAGAACTATGGATAAACACAGTACCGTTTTTGTGTTTCACTCTTCTGTGTATACAATGACTCAAACGACACATTCGAAACAAAATCTATAAAAAGAAAACTTTCGAACTTGTAGAAAATAAAATAAATAGAATGTCTAATCAAGCTATAGTTCTACAAGTAGCTCATCAAGGCGAACCTAACCACTCTAATGGACTAGAAAACAACATCAAACAGAATTTAAATGTTGAACCAACGGATTTTCTTGAATCGAAAGATACGATGGAATTTCCAGAAGGAGGGTATGGTTGGGTTGTAGTCCTGGCCTCGTTTGTTATCCAAGCAATATGTCTGGGAATTCCAAGTGTTTTTGGTGTATTTAATACTGCCTACCTTCAACCTGGCAGTTTTGAGGGAACACATTCAACCTTTGCCATCGCATTTATTGGATCTACTACATTAAGTTGCTTAGGATTATTCGGTATTCCATCTGGTAGACTCGTAGATGTTATGGGTCATCGTCTAATGTGTGTCATTGGTGGTTGTATTATGATGTCAGGCTTGGTTCTGGCATCTTACGCTACCAATTATTGGCAGATCTATCTTTGTCATGGTTTGTTGTTTGGTATAGGAGCTGCGATTGCGTATTATGCAGCATTAACTATCATTACGCATTATTTTAACAAAAAGAAAGGTTTGGCAACAGGAATTGCAGTCGCTGGAGCAGGTAATATTGTCTTGATACTGATAGATAGGAATTGGGGGTATGTTTCTTGCACCATTATTTCGGTATCTCATTACTACCATTGGATTGAAATCCACGCTCAGATTTGCCGGAATCGGTAGTGGGGCCATGGTTGTATCTATGGCATTCCTGTTAGTACCTCGCCTTCCTACTTCACATGGTCAACCAATGGACTATGCTGCCGTTGCCAAAGATCCAAAATTCGTTAGACTATTTATGATAGCTGTATTTGGTTCACTCGGTTATTTTATCCCATTCTTTTTCATTCCAACTTTCGCAAGTAGACACGGAATGTCAGCAACTGATGGTGCACTTATTGTGGGATTGTTAAACGGCGCCAGCGCATTTGGTAGAATTGCATTAGGTTTTAATGCAGATCTTTTGGGACATGTTAACAGTTTATGTCTTTGTATTAGTGTTGCATCATTGGCTACTTTACTTTTATGGCCTTTCTCGACGACATTCGCCATTCTAACCACCTTTGGAATAATATACGGTTTCTTTATTGGAGGATTTGTATCATTGCTTCCGACAGGTAAATAAAAACTTCACTAATCATCAGCTATTGTGCAACTCTTTGGTGTGAAGAATATTGGAACTATTATTGGAATGGTATACTCTGGGATATTTGTTGGATATATCTGTGGACCACCAATGGCAGGATTATTGCTCGATTCTGTCACTAGTACAGATGCATTTGGTGTCCAACATACGAATTTTCTACCCAGTATATTACTTGGTGGTGGGTTTCTATCTATGGCTTCATTAACTTCCATATCTTTAAAACTCGTCATAAATCAATAATAAATAAAGAAAGTATTTTATCAATTGAATTCTATTTCATTCTCATGTTAGTTTCCCACATTGACTGGACTCAAAAACACAGATGTAATTGAAAAATAACGTTTATTGTACATATAAAAAAATATTACCATTGCCTAAAAGATAGCGTTGATTCGCTGATGACTAACGTCGGAACCGAAAGCGGAAGAGTTTTGACATAAATTTCTTGAATCGTTTGAATGGTGATTTTGGCTTTGGAGTTGAATGATAGTGCTCAAGTCTTTCACGGTTTTGGAACAGGAGAAGCTTAAGTTGGTCCATGGCACTTTGCTAAGATATAAGATGATATTAAACCAAACCGTTGTGAAAGTGATATCTAGTAATACATCTTTTAATTGGACCCGATTTTCTTCAATCGACATGTCCTAACTGTTACATATCATATAAATTTACCGTTGGAAGATGAATAGGTTCCAAATCAATGTCTTGAAACCGTTCTTGCTCTTCCAAGATCTGTCCCATATTCATCCAACAGTACCGTTGGTCTTCAAATGCGATTTGAAACGCTACTGGCGTAACATGTTTATCCTAACTGTTAAATTGAAAGAAATACCAAGTAGACTTCTGCTTCACTAAGAATACTTTTGGTTGAAGATTTTAACAATTGAAGCTCATCAATTGAGCAAGTTGCAGGCTGCGTTGTGAATACAATACCAGTTACCTTGGGTTGAGATAGCTTAATTTGGTTTTCTGTGTCGGCCAAAGTAGACGCAAGAGTAACAGGCGGTAATATATCCGTTTTATAAAGCAGTTGAAGTTGCAGATTAGTGTAGTAGTCTTGTGAATCCCAAAGAAACACTTGAGGTAGGTAGCAGCCATAAGAATCAATCATAACACACATTTTTAAATAAAACGTGAGCAGAATCATCGGCTATTTATACTTTTTCGTGTCATTTGGCCCGGCAATGAAATTGAGACACGATTGCTCGCAATCGACCATTCCATACGCGCTTGTTTATATTGTGTAACTGTAACTAATTTATGTACTGGACGAAAGATAATATATGCAAGTCAAAATGAAGTGCTTTATGACTGTTTCTGTTCAAAATGAATCTAGCTTATGGTGTTTTTTTGACCTTTAGAACATACCCACTGGACGAAAAAACTGACAACTGTCACTTATTGGATTTAACTTATTTTTAGTCGGTAAAAAGCTTTGACTCTCACTGGTTATGTTCGGTATAAAGTGGTAGGTTGGAGGAACTTTTGGTTCGACTCAAGTTGTTTGGACCACTCCAGAAACATACGGATTTGGAAAGTAGCAACTGAAAACGAAGAGGAGAGTCTGTTTGGTAACTACTGGGATCTATGGTATGTCATTTGTATGGTCACTAACCTTGATAATATAGAGTGGAATGATAAGTTTGGATATGATGATTCCAAGGTGGACATTCAAGAACTGACTAACGTAAGAAAACTCAACTGACTTGATATTCTTTATCTTATTCCCATCTTTTACTTACCATTCATGATTAATTTAACTTATTTTTAGTGTTCGGTTACTTAAATGACATCACCTCGGTAAGTATTCAAAAGATTCGTCCACTTAGGTATGATAAAATATACGGTTTCTTACGTCTAGATATGCATTTAAAATGAAATCTTTAAAAGCAGCATTATCGTAGGCAATTATTAATTTTATAGGGTAAAAATAGTAGGTATTTATTTTGAATAATATCACTGACAACTTTTAGATGCATACGTTTTAAATAGAACATATTATGTTATTAATTTTTGTAGTTGTGTAAAACTTTTCCTGATTAGTCAACAATTGACCACCGAAAACCCAGCCATCCGTGTGACATCAGTTCAAATAAAAGCGTGTCAACTTGAAATCAACAAATATCAAAGTAAAGTGGAAAATGGAAGTAGTTTAATGATATGGAACTCTTATTTCAACAGGTATGAAAATAATAACCTCTCTCGAAACTCCTACAAACAGTTTACGATACTTTCTTGGCAGCCTGCTGTAGCTATACTTCCGTAATATTTTTGCAGTATCATCTTTGTAACTCATTATGGATTTGTAGAGAATGGCATTTTTGGTTATCTTATAAAAATTCCACACCCCTATTCATTATGAGAATAGTTGTACAAAATATTTGTGCTGCTAATCTTTCATCTCGTTCCTTTAAAATCTAGGAGGTAAAAAATTTCCGGTTTATTTAACAATTAGTCTGAATCCATACATTCTGTGACACCAGTTTGCAGTAAATGAAAAACGAGTTGACAATTAATGGAAAGAAACAGGGGAAACTATCAAATAGTAGAATAAGATTAGTTCCACGGAATATGTTATTGGCAAGAATGGAAAAACAACTACTTTTGGTGGGACCTATTACTTTCGCGGTTTTGAGCGTTATATAGATGAGATCTGTCTGTATATCTCCCGCTACCATTTGAAGATGTAATTACAGATCTCTCTTTCACATATCTCGTCCGTTGAGTCATCAGGTAAAAGCGTTGCTCGGCCGAAACAAATATAAAACAACCCAAACATTTCCTTTGAGTCTATTTTAAAAATATTCAGCTATGTTAGAAAAAGAAGATACCGTAGTAATAGAACCATCAGACCACACCCCATTTGTGCTTTCGTTACAGCATGAAAGCTCGCAAAAAGAGCTTACTTCTGAAATTGAAGTGGAAGAAGAACTTGCTCAAGATTTTCCTGAGGGTGGTTATGGATGGGTAGCAGTTTTTGCATCCTTCATTATTCATATAATAACGATTGGTATTCCAGGTGTGTTTGGTGTATTTCAACCAGTGTATCTACTACCAGGTTCATTTGAAGGTAACCTACAATTTAGTTTATGGTAGGAACACACTCAACAATTGCCATATCGTTGATTGGATCTACTGCCGCTTGTGGACTAGGGCTCTTTGCTCTTCCATCCGGTCGATTAGTCGATTTGTTTGGTCATCGCCTGATGTGTATTATTGGTGCATGTGTAATGACGACTGCTTTGATCTTGGCATCCTATTCCACTCATTATTGGCAAATATTTTTAACTCATGGGCTAATGTTTGGTATTGGATCTGCTATTGCCTATTTTCCCGCATTGACTATTATTTCACACTATTTTAACAAAAAGAAGGGTCTGGCTACTGGCATTGCTGTATCTGGTTCTGGTATGCTTAGAATATTTATTAATTTTAAGGTATTGGTGGGTTATTTCTGGCACCACTCCTTCGATATCTCATCGCTACCATGGGATTAAAGCCAACACTTAGATATACTGGCATTGCAAGTGGAATCACTGTGATATCAATGGCATTCTTGTTGATTCCTCGTTTACCCTCTTCTCGTGGTCAATCCATGAACTATTCAATTGTTGCAAAAGATCCAAGATTCATACGGCTATTCATGACTGCTGTATTCGGTTCGCTTGGTTATTTTATCCCATTCTTCTTCATTCCAACATTTGCTATCAGACATGGACAGATGGTGCACTTATAGTTGGATTGTTAAATGGTGCCAGTGCATTTGGTAGAATTGCGCTAGGATTTAATGCCGACCTGTTAGGACATGTCAACAGTTTATGTTTTTGTATCAGTTTATCAACCTTGGCTACTCTACTTATGTGGCCATTTGCAACCTCATTCGCACTCCTGACCACTTTTGGAATAGTGTATGGATTCTTTGTTGGAGGGTTTGTGTCTTTATTCCCAACAGGTAATGATATTATTGATTAAACATTAGCAATCTTACAACTCTTTGGAACAAACAATATTGGTACTATTATAGGCATGGTGTACTCTGGTTTCTTTGTTGGGAACTTGCTTGGCCCACCTTCGGCAGGTTTAATCCTTGATGCTCTGACTACTGTGGATCAACTAGGTGTGAAACAGACAAATGTCACTCCAAGTATATTACTGGGTGGATTCTTTGCCACCATTGCTAGTTGCCTTATTATTTCATTAAAGATGAAGCTTGGAAAGGGAGCTTTCTTTGTCAAAATTTAACAAGTAATGAATATTTAATTCCCACATTTTCTTAGAAATGTAAATAAAACATGGTATCAATCGCATAAAATTTATTGAAATATGGGAAATAGTTATAAACTTTTTTGAAATGCGAATAGGAATTTATATTGTAAAATAGGTAACGATGTGTAGTAAAATGTACAATGGAATAACGATCAATCCATGATATACATTAGACTGAACTTATAGCTTCTCTTTGGTTGACATTTGTATAATTTACTAGCGTGTTTCTGTAAATGTTCCTTTCTACCAAACTTTTTACCACATTCTTGACACGAAAATTGTTTGGTATCTCTAATATATTAGAATATAATTAGAACTTACTTGTGAGATTTCATGTGTCTTAGCATATCATATTTACGTGAATAAATTAAATTACAACCAGGATGACTGCATTTGTAAGTTTGACCAAGATGTATGGTCTCGTAATGAACTTTGTATCCATAATGTTTGGTATATGCTAAATCATCAGTATCACTAAATGAATTACTTTTGTGGCAATTTGGATGTGGGCAACTATAGATTTGTTTGTTTCCTTCCATAGTTCGATTTGGATAAGGAACCGATACAGGTGGTTGGTTATAGTTTACATTATGGTATTTTAAGCTTTGTTCAACAATCATTTTAGTTGCTGTTCTAAAAGCTGAAACTATTTATATTTTTTAACGGCTGAAGGCGATGCTTTTTAAGTAAGAGGGCGATGTCCAAGTAACAGCACCTTCTAAAGTGAACATGAAGGCAATGCCAATAGTAGTTCCAAATTTCATCCATGGGCGTCCTTTAGCCTTTAAATTTCCTTGTTTTCTTTATTATATAGAATTCTATTGTAGTTTATAAACCTACAATTGTTCCGCACTAAAGCCTCACATTCCCCTTATAGAATAGTGCTGTTCTTGTGTAACTCTTTTTAATTTGATGCAGCACAAACAAGGTGATGCACAAAGGCTTTATTAGATGTTGTACTTTAGGTATCTGTCCTTTGTAGTGGACAATTTAATAGACAACATAAATAGTGTACCGACTAGAATAGCCCCACCAGTTAGCAACATAATGGGGAGGTAATTATACTCTAAAATCCCAAGTGAATTTAGTTTCGACATTGAATGAAGTATAACACCCGCCACAGGTGCTCCAATGATATCGCCAAATATAAATGCAGTATAAACCATTGATATAACGGCACCAGATCTTTGCGAACCGAATAACTCAACAATGGCTAACAGATTAATGAGAAATTGAATTTACCAGATGGTAGAAGTGATATAAGTCCACCCACAAAGAACCCATACACAACAGAGAAGAGTGTCAACGTCAAGTAGGTTGTAGAAAACGGCCAGATAAACAAACCAGATATTGCACCAACACTTAAGCTGAATGTGAGAATGTTGACGTGTCCAAGCCTATCAGCAATAAATCCCAATAAAATCCTTCCGACTGCACTGGCTCCTAGTACATCAGAAGCAAGAAAACAGTACCTTGCATGTATCCGATAAGAAGCGCTCCTTCAGAATCAGTCATTCCGTTTTGAACAGCATATGCTGGAACAAAAAAGAATGGAATGAAATACCCAAACATTGAAAACGATAGCATTAGAAACAACCTAAAGAATATTGAATTTTTCCAAAGTTGTTCATAGCTGAAGTCGCATTTATTCAACGGATTCAGTCGAGGAATTAACGCCATTGAGCATAATATAATTATCATCCCAGACACACTTCCAAACACTCTTAAGGTGTGTTTGATACCGATTTCACCGACCATATATCGTAGAGTTGGTGCTGCAAAAAGACCTCCAATACCTATATCATTAACGAAGCTTATATACCAGATCCTGAAACTGCAATACCAATGGCCAATCCTTTCCTTTCATTGAAATAATGTGAGATAATAGTAAGTGCACAATAGTATGATAATGCACATCCAAATCCAAACAGTAGTCCCTGTGTTAATAGTATTTGCCAGTACTCCGTTGCTTCTGCAGCGAGTAAGTGGGATATAATTATACAAATTCCACCACTTATACATATAAATCGATGTCCCAACCGATTGACTAACATGACTGATGGAATGGCGAGTAAACCAATACCACCTGTTCCAAATGATCCGATAAATGCTACTGCAACTTGAGAATTTGTCCCTACAAACCAATTAGAAATTAAACTTCTTGGTACCATTAAAATGGTGATTAGTGGTGTAAATCTCATGAAAGACTCCAAAAGATCCAGGCAATCCAATGGTAATCATATGGATAAAGAAAGAAGCAAGCACAACCACCCAACCAAATCCTCCTTCAGGGTATTCCATTTCAACTTGTTCCAATAACTTCTGTTCAATACTTTTATCTCTATCCTCTACTAAACATGTTATACTAATTGTTTCCACCATTTGAATATTTATAATTGTTAAACCTGCAATGACCAGATCACTGACCCAGATCTCACAAACGTGAAACGCTTGTTTTCAGCATTTGGTGATTGAAACGTAGTTTTGGTCAATCCTCGTTCCTTCTGCTAAAATATTCGTGTATTATTAATGCTGTAGCACGTTGTTATACCAAATCATGATTTCAATGTCCTAGCTTGTATTTAAATACGTTCAACTTTTTAGTCTTTTTACGAAATAATTTAGTCACTATTCATTTATTTTTCCTAAAATCCTCTAGGTAGTTGGTTAATGAACACAGAGAATCCAAATATCCATTTATGGGAAGAGTGTTAAACTTCAGCCAACGATTTTTTAAATTTTTTCAACAATGAATTTGGTAGGAATTTTAACTATTATTGAAGTTGCTCTTGCATTACCATTGTCCACTTCATCAACAACTCATGCATCAGGGATATTCTGCTTCCCTTCAAGCGACAGTCGTGCAGGAAGAAATCCCGAAGAATGTAGCAATACGGGAAATCATCATAAAAATGATAGTGATTCTCCAATATTCTGTTTCCCTGAATCAGATATCAGAGCAAAGAGTAACCCTTCCGATTGTAACAGAATTAACCATGAAAAGCCTTGGACAGTTGGTCATGTTATTTGCTTTCCAAAGTCAGACTCTCGTTGGAAAAATAATGACCCTAAATGCTACTTCAACAAGGATGATTATAATACTCCTAGGAGTTGTTACGATGCTGGATTTTCATGGAATTATTCCATTCAACAATGTGAACCTTGAATCATCACTTGATATCTTTAAATACTTAACTCCTATTTTAGTTTGTAATAAAATCTATTTCCAAATGGAATACAATATTTTGGACATCAACTCTAAAGAAGGGGATGATAAATCCTTTTGTAAGCTGCTGTAAAGATGGGCACACAATTGGGACATGGGTACCTCAATTGGTCCTTAATAAACATGATCAAATAATGAACTGTCAGATGAATAACTATGCAAAAATATTGTGTTCTACGGTTAAATCTAATAGCGAGTTCGTTGTCAAGCTAATTTTTTTGACCCTTCACAATTCATTCAATGAACAAAGAGAATAACGACGAACAGCAAGATCGAAGAAAGAAATTAGAAGAGTATTTAAAACAAAAGAAGCAGAAACAGGCAGCGAAAGCAACTACCAAAGGATCTGCAACAACTGCAAAAAGTACCTCAATTCCTACAAAAACAAGCATGAAAGGACTCAAAAAACCCACTACCAAGACTATTCCACTAACTACAAAGAATAATATCAATACAACAAAACCGAGTCAAATCAAAGTTACCAAGATAGCATCTACAGATGATAAAAACTCACTCAAATCTCAGTTGATATCTTTGGAAGGGCAAACGAGAAACTCTAGAAAAACTTTAAAAACTGAAGCAATCGAGCAGTCGTTCAAAGCTGTTGAATCACATTTGAATGACTTGAAAGTACTGAAAACTGAAGTGTCCGAAAGTTTGGCGGACATTAAACTAGAAAGTCACGTCAAATGTGAAGCGGATCCTATAACCCCAGTAACCACCAGGAGCCAAATTCCCAGAAACTCGCCTTTAAATCCGTTTGCAGTAGGGATTACTGATTGCACCCCGATCAAACAAACCGCCCACACTCCATTATCTCCAACAATGGTTAAAGTTGAATCTCCTATCAAATCTGAACATACAAATGGAGCCGATATTGACATTTTTTCGAGCATTAGTAGTCCAATGCTTCAGGAAACACCTTCATCCAATGCGAAATTTTTAGAAAATGATACACCAGATATGTCTTTCTCCGAAACTCCAAATCCTGGTCACAGCATGTTCTCTTCACCTCCAGCTCGTTCCGATTTTTTCAATGCAACACACAGCGTATCACCTGTCGAATCACCTGGTATGCTTAACTACAACTAATAGTAGAACTGCGTACTTTCGACTATTTAGAGCAATCCAATCCAGATTTTCATTCAGTTCACTCTAGATTCGAAGACGTTCCCACACCACGCCGTCATCCACAAAAACATTATCCTAAGACTCCGAGTAACTTAAAGGACTCTATTAGATTTTCTGAATCACCTGCTGATTCGCCAATTTTTGGATACTCTGTAAATCGGTCACCTCAAGTTATCCAAGACAAGCAGCAAAGCTATTTGGGAGATTTAATCAAGTAACTTTTAGCAGTATCTAATAATTCTAGGTCTTCCCGTTTAGATTGGTACAAACTTGGTGCAATAAATATTCAAACAGAAAGTAGCAACATTACCATACCTGTACCTACCCTATTATTTTTCACCTTGAATGACTGTATACAAACAGCGCAGGTTTTGCCATTCTTTTTAATTTCTATAATAGAATAATCTAGCAGAATTGGCAAGGTTTATGTATAAGAGTTTGGCCGAATTAGATCTCGATCAAAATCGATCCTATCTATATGTTCAAAATGGAGCATATAAAGTACTCAAAATTCCATTCAAGCGTGATTTAAAGTTTTGGTTGAGTTGGGCACGTTATGAAGAAGAATGGGGTAACCTACTTGATACTGCCGACATATTTTTCTTAGCCTCAGATAGCATCCAATCGAAAGAGGTATAGCAAAATGGAATTTAATCGAAAGGATCAAGCTTTACTGACAATAGCATTCGAAGAGTTTCAAAACAGAATGAAAGACAGATTTATCAGTTTGCAAGATGAAGATTTGGCAGATTTGTCATCCCCTCTACCTCCTCAATTACAAAGTGACTTGGAAGGGTTTTTTGATATCAAAGAGCCTGAAGCAGCTACTGCAATCCCGTCTGAAGATATTGATGACATGATAGGATTAATGGATAATTTGAAATTGAAAGATACCCCCCAAGCACCAAAAAATAACTCTTTGCCAAAGCCATCCAAGACTGTTGGTAAAACCCCTGGAAGGAAGACAGTGGGAGTTCCTGTGGATATTGGGCAGAATGGTTCATGTGTAACTGTCCTGACACCTGTTCGTGCTTCAAGGAAAATTCAAAAAGGTTTCATATTCGTTGACTCATTTATAGACTTGGGAGTGGATAAAGTTATCACACCCGTTCGCAGATCATTACGATTACTTGATGATACAGAATATGTTAATGCACATCCATCTATATCTGATAGTAAGAAGACTCCAGAACGTGTTGCGCAACTCTTGGAAGATCATGGACATGCATTTGTACCAAATAAGGTTTCAACTTTTTGTAACTAATCCAAGGTGGTGTCTTTTTCGCTACCAGCTAAAATGCGAGCCATTTTGAAAGTGTTGGAAGACCATCAGAAAAAGTCTAACATTCAATCTTAGTTTCTTGAAGAAAATAAACAACGGTTTTATAATGATGTTTATTTATCCTGATATATTATAGTTTGATTTCAAATATTGCCACTGTGAATCGAATTTACCCAGCATTAAATTCCACAACTCATTATCAAATGGAATCCATTCGGTGAATAGATCTGTGCCAGTGTAAACCCCAAATAAGCACATTTTAACATTAGTAACTGCCATTTGCATCTGTACTTGATAATAATATTCATGATTGCGTTTCAAATGTATCAATGACGTTGTCTTATCTTTTTTTAAATAGTATGCAGGGTTATTCAGCATTCGATTGATAGTTTTGAATTTGTATTTAAAAGGGCATTTGACTTCTACAACTGCTATTAGATTTGTTTGAGAACTGTCATATATCAATCCATCTGGTGTTGCTCCTAGCCTAAACATTAGAACATGTTTTTTTTGTAAATGTATATTTTTCGGAATATAAGCAGTAAATTTAATGTAGCAATTGCTTACCATGATCGTTCAAGATCTAACCAACATCCTGATGGACGAATGGAGATTCCCTCGCTCTCTTCTACAGCCGAAAGAGCAATAGATTCGAAGGCCAATCCATGTCTAGTAGCTTCATTACTAAAGGGCCTTTTCCATAATTTATCAGGGGATAATAGACTCCTGGATTTGTAAATACGACCAGCCATTGAAGCTGTTAATCTATTTTTCCTTAATGATGTCCATAGCTCTGAATTTGACTGAGACTGTGTAGCTAATTGTAATGCATCTCTTTGTTCTATTGTAATCTTTACATTATCGGTTGATAAAAACCCAAAGTCATTTGAAATTGAATAGTTTTGTTCATGCAAGTACTTTTCTTTCAATTTATCCAAATTTGATTTGTATTCTCTTAGGAATGAGTCTATCTTCATATCCTGTTGATAAGATAATGAATAAAACATGTCAGTATGAGATTTGTGTATGGCATCGAATTCAGCACCGTGAGATACGCTATTTAACCAAGAAGAATAAGTTGATTGCCGTCTCTTTCCTCTCATACATAGAAGATCATGAATGTAGACTCGCAATGTGTTTCTCATCTGGAATGAGTTCAATGAAATTTTTTCAATGTCCAGACAGAAACGACATACAAACGAATGGTCATGAAAGTGAGAGAGACAGCAATTCACGATGATTAAACGGCTGTTTATTTGCCATGTTGCTGCAGATTTGTTTGATAAATTGATAAATAACAAATAAACACTCATGGGAAATAATAGTCAACACGATAAATATATAAATACAAATACATTTATTGATTTTAGCTCGATTTCTAAACTGAATTTTGATATGTTGATGTATACTGTATTCGCAATCATGGCTGGATTTGTTGCAGCACAAGATATTCCAATTCCTGGAATAATTAATTGTCCAGCTGGAGATACCGCTTGTAACTACTCAAATATGTTTTATTGTAGGTTTGGTTAGAAATGCACAATACACTGTGTTGGGAACAGTCACAAACACGTTTACAAATGCATCTGGAGCTACCCCATCGCGATACAATGCGACATTAAAGGTAGGGGGAAATAAGGGTATTCATTTTGAACTAGGTTGATTGTGTTTGGACTTCATTTTCGTCTCCACCAAGTAGTGGTGAAGGATTAGCTGGAAGTAGTTTATTGGTTGCAAATTGGGGGAAACCCAAACCACAATGTCCTAATGGTGGTGGTGCAGATGCTCCTGTTTGTTATTCTATTGGCTTATTCTTAGCTTAACGTTACTCAGATTTACTTTCTCAACGTTGCCGTGAAACCTAAAGCTGGTGTCCAACCAAAAGATATGATTTACAGTGTCCAGGCAATATGTGTTGGTGGAGTTGATGCTTCACAATCAACAGCAGTTGCTTCTGTCATGGTAATGGATTGAATTAATTCTTGATATAGGCTGGTTATCCAAAGAATGTCATTTCACCATCAAGTCAAGGAAATGATGCGATGTGTAAATTAGTTATCCCTTCCAATGTTGGTTCCGCACCTGGACAATCTACTATTACTTTCACTCAACCTGATTCCAACAGTGGTGCTGATACTATGCGTGCCTTATCATTTGTGGCCTTTGTAATTGCATGTGTAGCATTATCATTGTGAAATCCATTGGTTTTTTGAATTTTTAAATATAAATGTTCCATATCATTTCATATTTAGCATTCAACTCCTAGTAGTCTCTGAATTATTACCATCGTGTAATTAATTTTGAAATCGCTAAATAATTAACTGCAAAATCGGTAGCTTTGGTGTATTATATTAAGTCTATATCTATACTAGAAACCCATGATCTTATCAATTTTTACTTCATTCCCGTGGGTAACCTTGTCTCGCCAGTAACTCTTGCCTGGCTTTATAAAATGCCTGTATATCTTCTCTCACTGAGCTATTGTCACTACGTGTCGAGCTTTGCGATAGTGCAGAAGAAGGTCGTTTGTACACGTTGTCATCTATACCTATTGATCTCGTTCTACTTGATTGCTTCTGTTGTGGATTTATATGAATTACTTCTTCATTAGCTAGGGTGATCGATGAATCGGTCTTTGGATGGATATGTATTAAAGGATTTAAATTTGGTTTAGAAAATGAGGCTATAATAATAAGTAAAAAAATCACTTACAGACAGATTTTGGTCTTGGGTATATATCATTTTCCATCCCTGATGGTGGCCAAGCAGGTTTTGAATTGCTACGATGTCTAATTTCGGTAGTAGATAAAAGTTCTCGTATCGTTGGGGGTGATTGCTTCCTAAAAGCTTCAATGGCAACTCTGCTTGTTTGCTCTTGTTTCTCTCTACTACTAATTGCATTATTCTGTACTGCAGATGGAATTGATTCTAAAGATGGAACGGGTATTGAATTAGATTGGGTATGAATATTCAAAAACCAAGTTTCGAAATCTCTTGTCATTCTTATTCTTCCTTGTTCCAAAAGGTGTTCCATATGTTCAATTTCCGATTTTAACGTTTTCAAAGTTTGGTATGCTGATTTATAATTTGTAATCAATTCTGTCAATGTTTCTCGTAACTGATCATGATTTGATAAATCTGGATTTGAAAGCTGTTCCTTGATTTTCGCTAATCGTTAAAAAATGGGTATGTTACTCATTTGCTGTCTTAAATTATTGGCATGAGCACCTTGTGCTCTTGCAGTAGCATATTTCTGTTTTAAATTCAGTTTTTGTGAATCAATCCAACTTGTTGATGGGTATAGTTTCTTGAATTGCTCAAATGCTTCTGCTTTTTCTGTTGAAAACTGTGGAATGACTGTCCTGTTGCCTGGTTTCTCATCACTTTTTCTAATCGGAGAATCACTGACTATAGCTGATCTATCTGGTAATATTATTTGCTGAGAAGTGGACTAATTGTCAATTAATATTCTTACCAGTGATGGTAAATGTCCAGAAGTGGAATTTGGACTTTTATTTAACTTTTCCTTTAATTGAGATATCATCCCGACCAATATATCTGAAAAAATTAGTCCAAAATAAATCAAATTACTTATTTCGTTATCACGATGCTCTGCTAATTTTTTTAAATTTTCGATTTGTTGAACTTGTTCTGATGATAAACCATCCTGATTGACCATCATCTCACTAGAACGACCACCTATGGATCTATTATTGGATCGGAGTCGTGCATCACCGGAATTTATAATGCCTTTCAGTACTTCAAATGCATATTGAATTTTTTTGAAGTCTGAAAACACCAAATCAGCATCAGGGGAACTATCCTGAAGATAATTATTTACAGCGTCTTTAATTCTAAAGGTTAATGATATATTTAACCAACCTTTCTTTTTCGTAATCTGGTAAACCGTCTGGGTATTCATTTTTCTCATCTCCTCTAGCAATGGCTAATTCCGCTTTTAGTCTAGATATCTCTTGTTTTAAACGCTCAATGAGCAATGCGGGATCCAGTTCTTCATTTAATGTTGCATTATTTGATATTAAGGCAACACGTTGTGCAAATCTACATGTTGAGATAGATTCCTGAGAATTATTTATATTCTTTTAATTACGTCAATAAGAAGCTGTTCGACTGCGATTGTTGCAATCATAGTAGTTTTACAATTCCCACCTAATGAATCTCTTAGTAAACTGGTCATCATTGAATTTCTGTATGGGATATGTGGTCTTTTGCCTTTTGATGCTTCATGAAGTGCAATGATAACTTGCTCCAAAAAATGCAGTGATAAATTAATATGTCTAGCCTCTTTGAGCAATGTTCCATCAATTCCAGTTTTTGCAACACGTTCAGAACTAAACATTAAATCCAGTTCACATTAATTACCCTGCCAAATCAACCAAATGTAGCTTGCTTCTCCTTATAACATCTTGTCCTTTTCTACGAGAAGTAATGGATATGATAAAAATACAATGTGATCTCGAAGAGGAGGGATTTGACGGCGTTTCTGCAATGGTCTTATTGGTGTCCCCCAGAAATAATAAGTTTAAGGCATCTTCTTCCGAATTTACAGGTATAGTTGATAAATTCCGAACATGAATAAGTTCATCTTCGTCTACTTTCAAAGTAACCTTTGGTAAATCCTCCAACTTTTTTGCATCTCTAGATCCATCTAATAAATCATAACCACATTCGTCTAATTGTTAACTGTATGATAGAAGTGTATACTGTAAATCTCCAAATATGATATATGAATTTGATATGATGTTTGGGAATCCTACAAATATAAAAAGAACCCAAAGATTACTGTCTCTATTGATTTGAAAATATACTGTATTGTTCGCGGTATTAAACCTCTGTCAGCGTAACTTTCAGCACCACCAGTAATTGTGAACGTTTTACCAGAACCAGTTTGACCATAAGCGAATATGGTTCCATTATATCCAGTCAAAGAGCTAATAATGATTTAAATTTTAAAGCATATTACCTTTCTACGACAGGTTTGGCAACAACATCAAATATTTCTTCTTGTGTTGTATCTACATCAAAAACTTTATCAAATTCAAATTCAAAGTTTTCTTTTTGATGATTTATCGATCCCTGTAATTGGTCTTTTGGAATATGAAATCCAATATTTGATTTTTCATTATTCGATTCTATCCAATATCGACCAGCATCCGCTTTGAACTTTGAGTTTTTCTTTAATGGTCTAACTCGACCATAAATACTGATGGTTGATTTAGATTTCATATGGAATAATTGAACTGGTGTGTTTGGTTTTTTCAGAGTTTAAAAGAACGCGACAAACACAATTAAGTTTGTTACCATTCGAACATGAACATTTTGGATCTTGATTTCACTGATTAACGGCTATTGTGGAGTTCTGTCGATTATATGCTCACTTTTTTAGAATCATAGTATTTAAGCTACTACGTGTTATAAAGAATACTTTAGAGTTAATTCGTTGTGGTAAGTACATAAATATTGGCTATTGATTTCAATGTTGGTTTTGAATAGTTACATTCTAGCCAATGACTCATCAACCACAATCGACTCATCATGCCACCTGTCAAATAACATCTTTTGATTTTAATTTTTTAACAAATTGAGAAATTGATTTAAGCAAAATGACTGTAAAGGAAACTGGATCAATTGATTGTTTGAATGATATCATCTACGTTGTTGCTTCGCACTTGAATTACTTTGAATATTCATTCTTTCGTGCATCATCAAGGTTTATTCAATTACCAGAAACTCCTTCTTTAACTTGGGAAGCTATTATGGAAACTGAAGTTTTCTATAATTCCCAATTGACAGAAAATGATTTACCAAATGGTAGTCCAATTTTTAAAGCCATTAAATTGAGACTATTATGTCATTCTTACTTCTTATCCATCACCAAACCAAAACTTTATGTTATATCTCCATTCAGTGATCAATCTATTGAGGATTTAATCTATTGCTTGGTAGATTTAGGGTACTTGGATGCTTCAACTCATTTGGGAAAGTATCCTTCATACATCGTCTGGTGATTGTATGAATTATTCTTTGAATATATTTTAACACTTTGCATCCAAAACTTTGCATTTTAATTTTTGTGAATGAAATACCGAATTTTAAGCTAAAGTTCTTTTCCTTTTAATATCCATTGAATCTATTATTTCATTAGTAAAATACCAAACAAAATTTTGTTTTTTTGTGGAAAGTTTTTCTTTATTAAAAATGGATGAATTGATGATGAAAGCAATGGGTTTACCTGTTGGATTTGGTAAAAAAGCTCCAAAGGAAGAGAAAGCTAAAGTAAATATAAACCCGACAACAGTCATCAAACAAATCGATAATAAACGGAAAGTAGAATCAAAAAAAGTAATTCAAGAGGATCAACAGATTGAAACAGAAAAGAATATGAAGTCTCTAACGGTTAAAAGTGATGATGAAGATGATGATGATGACGATGACGATTCAGAGGATGATAATCGAGTAGATGAACTTCCAATCAAGTCATTCTGTAGTTTAGTTGACCATCATAAGACTGTTTGCTGTTTTTCTGTAGATCGAGCTAATTCCAGATTCATTACTGGTGGACGAGATAATACAGTTAAAATGTGGGATTTTCATGGAATGAGTTCAGTAATGAAACCTTTCAAATCAATGGAACCAGAAGAAGGAAATCCAATTCGTGATATTCAATTTAGCAACAGTGGTGATTCATTCCTTGTTGCTCCAAGTTGTTGGCAACCCATTTTGTATGACAAAGATGGAAATGAAGTGTAATTATGTTTTTATTGATATATTTAGGCATAAATTTTTAAAGGGAGATCCATATTTGCGAGATTTTAGACATATAAAAGGTCATATTGCAGCCTTAACATCACTGCAATGGCATCCAAACGATAATTCATTGTTTTTAACCAGTTCACTTGGTAACATATAAAAAAACTAACAAAATTAGATTCAACTGTGAGAGTTTGGGATGTAATGGATAAAAAATCATCACGAAATGCATTATTTGTTAGACCAAAGGGTAATGTAGGCAAAGATCCTATTACTTCGGCTGTTTTTTCACATGATGGTCGAAACATTCTTGCTGGTGATAGTGCAGGACATATTCGAGTTTGGAATTCTACAACAACCACTAGTATACCATTATTGGTAACTTTTCACTGGAACATTAATTGATTAGACTATTGATAAAGCTCATATGGCTGGCAATCCAATTACTTGCGTGCAGTATTCTTTAAATGGTCATCACATTTTTTCAAGATCGTTAGATGATACTTTAAAACTTTGGGATTTAAGAAATAGTAAAAAATCGATTGGTGAAGCAAACAATGTTGTTAGTTTCCATGAAGAGGCCAATGCTATCTATTCTCCAAACGAAAGATACATTCTTTGTGGAACTTCTGTCAAGAAAGATGCTGGACCTGGAAAAGTCTTGGTATTTGATTCAAAAACTTTGGAAAAAGTTGTTGAATTTGAAACAGCTACATCATGTATTAGATTGCTATGGCCAAAGAAAATGAATCAAATATTTGCTGGGTTGGGTAATGGTGATGTACAAGTGTTGTATGATCCGGACCTGAGTGTGGGAGGTGTAATGGTACCATTATCTAAAAAACCAAGAAAACTTGCTGTAGATGATTATGATATCTACATGTAATCAACAGTATTTTAATTATTATTAGGAGAGGATTTGAAGCAAGTGGTGAACTTCTGGAACCACCAGAAGAAGAAGAGGAAGAAAAACGTGATGAAGATGGTGCGTTTGTTCAACCAATCAAAATGTCATGGACAAAAGAAAGAGCGTTACGTAAACCAGGTATACCTTTCCATCATTATAACCTTTAGAATTACCACACGAAACAAAGATCGATAGTAAAGGAAGGGGTGGTACCACATTGACACAACAAATGTAAAATTATTATACTTTAAATACCTAGTATGAAACATGTCATCAAAAACAACCGAAGGCAAGAAGATCCTAGAGAAGCAATTCTGAAATATGCCGAAGTTGCTAAAAGTAACATTTCATGTACTAACACCCATAGATGATCCATATTGGATTTCACCTGCGTATGCGGGTAAACAAGATGTAAATAAACCAGTGCTGGCAAAAAGCGTTTATGAAGATGAAGCTGAATTTATTCGAGACCAAAAGAAACGTAGAAGAAAGTAAAAGCATTGTAGTTTAAATGATACAATTATTGCTGTTAATATAACGCGATCGCGGTGTTTACGAATAACCGAGTAAATGTTGTTGATAATTAAGTATGACTTTTCATGTTGAATATCGTATAGAGATTACAAGAGATCTCATTTGGATACATGCGTCAGTAAAAGCAGCAGAAATGTATTAACCATTTGCAACTAACCACAGAGCATTTTGAACTGATTCATTTGAAATCTAATTATTGTTAATATAGATGAAAATATATTCATTTTAATGTATTTTACCGAAATACCGTAATTCGGCTGGTATAAGAAACTGAAACGTGCAAAATAAATAAAAATTTTCCATATATAATACTTTTTTGACAATTTCTTATACCATCGGAATAATTTTTGGCTATTATAGTTAGAACGATTCTGATTTGACCATACATCTCTAACACGCTCAAAAACCCTATGTCTGAAGTTTCGTTCCAAACAGACGTGAATCCATTGTAAAGAACTTATTGAATAGAGACCAATAACAAACATGAGCAAAAATGAGTAGCCAAACTATTGAAAACGATTGCTAGGATATAGATTCACTCATTCATGCAATTGATCAGCCGGAAAGCAATCCATCAACTATCTCCAAGTGGCGAAATACTTCCAATAATTAACTAGAGGGGTTAACGCTCTAGTTTGGCCCTGGATGGTATAGAAATCATCAGCTAATTTGATTTTACAAAAACGAATCACTCTACTGAATTTATTAATAATCACTATCCATCATGTTCGGTTTTACAACAACGAATCACTCTACTGGGTTGAATAATAATCACTTTATAAACAGCAGTTTACATGGTTTAATATCTTCCAATTCGACCGTTTCTTGTATTCCTATTTGTGTTTAATTTTTTTTTAATTCAATAAATTTCTTGTACCCCGTATTTCTTATACCAGCCGAATTACGGTATTTCAAAAAATACTTCAGAAAACTTCTGGAGAATGGACGATAACTGCGATTCCATTAGCTTCTGTGTTCGGCCTAAGCGTCCATTAGGGTAATGGCTGCCGAATCTAGCACGTGTGCTAGTTCAGCAGCACTACTGGCACACTTGCTGGATTTGGCTCTTCCATCTCGGAGAGACTCAGTATGTCTCCAGGATACTGCTTTGGTATACAGTGCCATGGACTTTACATGATAATTAGACTTGACAAAAGATTCTTTGACACCAAACCAATATCGAAGTGACTTGTAGTCTCTGCACGGTGATTCTCGGAACCACGCAGCTGACTTTGACCATTCTAAAATGATTAATGGTTCATTTTCGCTAAAGTGCATTCAAGTAGTTGACTCTCCGGTGCAGTTACAACTACATCAGATAATTGTATTTTGTTCCAGTGAAGACACCGTAAAAGGCAACTACTTAAAAGCACTAGCAGAACTGGTGCAGAAGGCGGAAGCTATACCAGTTGGTCTTGTCAAACTTACCCAACGCGAACGTTACTTTCAAGAGAAAGTTTCGCAAAAAGCTGAAGCATTGCTTACGTATTTCTTTCCACTAACATTATAGGAAGTATATGCAAATCCAAGTGAAAGATCACGGACTCTATGCCGAGGGTCTTGAAGAAAAAAGATTGAATGAAAAAATCAAAACTGACATCAACTACATATGTAGTACATTCTTGGACACAAATGCAATTGGTGAAAGTCGTAAGTACATATCTAGCTGATATCAGTTTTGATTTTGTCTAGCAATTCCTTTTCATCAAGACCCTCTGCATAAAGTCTGGGATCTTTCACCGGTATTTTAATATACTTCCTATAATGTTAGTGGAAAGAAATACTCGTGCAATGCTTCAGCTTTTTACGAAACTTTCTCTTGAAAGTAACGTTCGCATTGGGTAAGTTTGACATCACCAACGATTAGAGCTTCCGCCTTCTGCACCAGTTCTTTCAGGGATTTTCCCTCTGCAGAGTCATTGCCAGAATAAAAGACAATTATCCGCTGTATTGGTAACTGCACCTGAGAGTGAACTACTTGAATGTGGGTTTACCTTTCTGATATTCATAAGTGTACCAAATACCATCGATGTCCATTTTCCAATTGATAAATACACTAATGACCCGAAAGACTAGATAGAATCTACCATAAATGATATTAAACTCCTACTTAATCTTCAGCTGGCGCCATTTGAGGATCATTCATTCCATACTTTGATTTTGGCCCTGGTATAACCCAATTTGAATTCGTTCTGAATGGTCGAAGCGGTTTATGTTTCTTTGTATGATTTGAGAGTAACTTAGACAGTCCATTACAAACAG
>JADGIX010000096.1:0-45731 GCA_027595885.1 Globomyces sp. JEL0801
GGTATCAGCGCGTAAAGATTTACTTGTTTGTGTGTTATTTGTGGTGTTACTTGCAAGATAGACATTTTTAATTCTAATGATCTTTACATAATTTGGATTTTTTTGGAATTGATAAATTGGATTTATTGTCAACGTGTATCTAAAAGCATTCTTGAACTTTAAGCGAGGATATAGACATGGCAAGGAAATCTACCCCGCTTGGAACTTTATTTTGAACAAATGCAGGTTCAATTGCATAGTTTAAAATGAATCCAAACTCATATTTGCCATTGTACGGCCAATTGAATTGGGTAGCATTTGCAGGTTTGTTGTATACACCATTTGGTTGCCCATTACAGAAGAACCTGATCGAAGTTTCTGTGGATTCAACGGCTAAGGTATTGTATGTTTCGGTATTGATAGGACAGTTTCGGAATGAAAGTGCGTTACCTCCATTACGTTCGCCAAAGTGAAAACTTTGAGGAGTTGGAGATCCAATGAAATCGGACTGATATTCAAAGATATCTATTTCTCCTTCTAATGGCCAAACACCATCTGGATGTTTTCGGTCAATGGTGGGTAACATCCACACGGCTGGAAAGGCTCCAGGTACAGCTTTGTTCATCTTGACTGTGACTTCAGCTCTGTAGTTGATACCCCAACCATGCTTTAATACAGCTCGTGCAGCTTTCCATTGACCAGTGCTATCTCTGCTTGCAGAAACAATCAAATTATTGTTCTCAGTCTTGATATAAGTACCAGCTTGATCAGCAGGGACATAAATTTGCTTTTCTCCGTTATAGTTTGAAGTATCATATTCCCATTCATTTTCAGAATTAAAGGGTTTGGTGAAATCGCTGTTCCAGAGCACACGACCTGTATTGCAATTACCAGCCGGCTGATCTAATTTCTTTGGCACTGTCTCTTGGCTTTCTTCTTGTTTGGGTGTAATGTTTACGGTATTATTCGGAGCAGTAGATTCACGACATTGAGAATATCCCTCATTTGCAGCAACACAAAGTAAACCAGGCTGACAGCATGGCGTCCCGTTAAATTCCTTACCACCACACTGTTGATGAAGGCTGGCACAAGAATCCCTCTTGATGTACACAGCAGAGGAAAGGGTAATGAGGGTGACTAAAGAATATTTCATTGAACAATTTCATCTCCCCTTTTGGATTATTTATACTTTGGAGACTTTGGAGGGCTTGTACGATCAACTGACACTAATTGAGTCAACTGACTTGCTAAAATACCGTTTTCTAGTTCATTCTGACCATCTTGGAGGTCAGGTGAGATACCCACATGGTGTTGTGTTCATTTATTGTTGAATGAATTGGATACTCCGGCATTTTATATTCATACACATGTAGAGAATCGAGTTTGTACAAGTTCACTTGTCTCTCAAAGTGATGTAAAATAAGTTTTTGTCCAATTTTGGCTGCCAAGTCACATCCCAAAACCTGGGTCTTGATCACTTGACTACAACAAAGTGTGATTGATGTTGATCACCAAGTCACAACGCATTGACTCCTGTGATGATCTTTTAAAAATCAGAATTCACTGCTCAATATGCATCGCAATTTAAATTATTATATATCATATCTTTGATTGAAAGGAGTTAGATGTTTATAGATAGTAACCGTTTTTAGAAGAGATCAGTTTAAAGAAGGTGCCATAGTTCAACTTACCAAGTCTGTCATATGATACAATCACCAGTTTACAGTACCAAAGATATCCTTCATTAATATATCATCATATGAAACAAAGCAAGAAATCGGTTCGTAATGTTGTAGATATATTAGTTCAATTTGGTGAAAATCACTTCAAAGTTACTCTCTTCACCTTCTTCTTCTGTAATTAAACAGATACCTTCATCAGTGATATCAAATCTCCACCGTTGTTCAACCATAAAGTCACTGCCAATCATGGTGGGGATGAAAAACTTGACGGTTGTGTCAATTTCATTCTCTTTCATTTCGGGATTTTCACGGTAAGGCAGTAATGGAACTGGTGGTTCTGGATCACGTTGGATATACAAAGCACCTGTATCCTCATGCTTCGAAAGTGTTATCTTGCCATAGTAAGGGTTATTGTAAACGCCAGGAAATTCATCGAACTTGGGATGAACTATCACATCTCCACAAAAATAATTATTGATGGTCCTGGACATAAACTTAAAATTCCCCTCTGCATAGTTTTCCATGGACTTGTTAAACTCTGCCAAAGCATCTTTCTCGTTATACGACTTTGTTAATCTTTTTAGGGAGTATCCTAATATTTGCAGTATGCCAGTGAAATCTGAATTACAACCTACATAAGTTGCAATCTTTGATTTTGAACAGTATGCCATAAAGGTATTGTAGCCGTGCATTCCGCCAGAATGTGCCAATATTCTCAAACCTTTACTTTGGTACACTACCAATCCACAAGCTAATGATATTAAAAACAAGCAAAGTTTACCATATCCCAAGGTACTCCAACCAGAATTCTCTCTACAATATTCATCAGGGTTATGTATCTTTTCTAATACATCCATGTGTGGAATAACAATGTCACCTTCGGAATTCTTCCCATCATTCATCAAACATGTAACCCATTTGATCATATCAGACCCACAAGAGAATATTCCAGAATCTCCAGACACCTTTTCAAACACTGGTGTAATAGTTTTTACATGCTTCTTTTGGAATACCTTGCTTTCAGCTACCTCTTCGAGAAATTCGGTTTTAGTCAAGACCAATTTATGTGGTGTAACTGAACCAGGGATAAAGTCTTTTTCGATCCATGTAGACTTAGTCATTCCTAATGGAAGGAAAATATGTTTGTTGACAAACTCCTTGTAATCCATCCCAGAAAGACGCGTTACCAAATCCGCTACCAAAATATACATATAATTATTGTAAATCATAGTGGTTCTAAAAGGGTCGGTAGGTTTTAAGTATTTTAAGGTTTTTAGGATGTTATCGTGAGTGACATTATCATAGTATTCTCTGGTCCCCTGAAAGAAGACTTCCGGAGATGGCAATCCGGTTCGATGGGACAATAAATCAATGATTGTTACATTATTAGTCAGATATTCATCAGCGAATTCCAACTCTGGGATGTAATCCTTCAATGGTTTATCCCAAGCTAATTTTCCTTGTTCAACTAGAATTGCAATGGCTCCAGCAGTGAAGAGCATTGATTAATCAGAGACTCGCTGGTGAACTTTTTGGATGGATGATCATCAGGCAAGTCAACGTCGTTAACTCCAAAACCTTCGTTCAACAACAGTTTATCATCTTTCATCACCGATAGCACTAATCCCGGGATGTGGTATTTCTCTAGATTAAGATGAACCAATTTCTTAATTTCTTCTATTATTTGTTCATCAGTTTCCTCTGTTTCCTTTCCTACACTGACTGGAGCCAGTTTTTCAAGTGACTGTTTTTTCCCCTTCCATTTCTGTTTCTTTCCAAACAAATCACTCCAAAATGACATTAAAATTATACAAATTAAATCTCAGTTTAAAGTCTATGGTAGTTGTTTCAGTTTGAGTCATTTGTGATTAAATTTCAAGGGAACGTCTAAATGCAGGATTATGGTAAGATATGAAGAACCAATTATATTAAAAATTGAATATCCTAATGCCATTTTAGTGTCTCTTCTGTTGGTACAGTGGTAAACTATCTTCATTTTCCCTTAGTAATTGTCTCTAGAGACATTCCAATGATGTTCTATACAACTTCAACAGCAGTTTGATAAATAACATCTATGTGTATGTAGTTCTTTTATAGTAGAAGATTAATAGATTCTGTCATAGAAAGATGGTCAAGTAGTCTAAACATTGCAATTAAGATTTTAAAACTGTCAACTACATCCAGTATAAGTAAAATTAGTTTTAAAATTCAGTTCTTGGTATCATTTTGAGTTGTGGGTATACCAAGTTGTTTTCTACTTGTCCGAATATTCCAAACGTTGAATGACTACAAACAGCAACAAGTAATACAAAAAAGTATTCTAACACCAGGCCGCCTATCGTAGGACCTATCGGGAAACCCATCGTCAATATGATGACTCCTCCAAAAACATTGGTACCTAAAATGACAATAGCATGGGAAACGATGCTGAAAGAATGTCCTCATTACGATGGTATTATGACCAAAATATTTATATATTTAGAAAAGTTGAATGGAACTAGTTGCGTATTCACTCAGATTAAGAACAAATTTCCTTTGTTGATGTTGATGATTAAAGAGTTGTATTTTGATTCACAAAAAGCTGACGTAATATTAATTGATTTAAATGGTAACTACAGTAAAGTATTTTATGATAGGATCGGTTAGAGGTACAATTCACATGGATGTGTTAGAAAGGTACAAAAGTCAATTGGAAGTAGGCGCGGTTCTAGAACTTGTTCAAGTATATTACTCGATTTCAAATCATTAATAATTATTTAGGTAACATTTTTCAAAAATCGTCATTCGCGATGTTTGAATATCACCTTGAGAAGTATAAAACGTATTTTACACTATCCAACACATTAAACAACAATTCAAGTGACCCATTAATTGAAATACATAATATCAATCCAACCCCTTCAACCAATAAAGAAAATGAAATTGAATTGCAGAAATCAGTGAACATATCGCAAGCAAACCCTGATAGACTATCCAGGAGTAAATCACAGACTACAAATGCTAGTCAAATCATAAATCACAGCCAACCATTTATTCCGAAGACTCAAGAAAAGGCTATACTATTAAATTCACAAAGTGTATCTCAACAACATGACAATGAACATTCGAATCGTAGTCAATCACAAGTAACTATTGAAAAAAAATCAGTTTATATAAAACCGGAATATGCATCCCTTTCTCAGTCACAGAAACTAAATGAATCGTTAAAACCGGAGTATATAGGCCCTTCTCAGTCACAGAAACTAAATGAATCGTTCAATATTTTGAAAAAACAACGGATAGGTGATGAAACGGAATCCGTATTTACTCAAAATATGAAAAGCGTTTTTCGAATGGATGATGAATTCGATGATGATGAGTCCTATATTCCAAAATCTTCGTTTTTTCAGAATATAAAATCCCAAACTGTCATTAATTCAACACAACAATTGGCACCGTTGCGTGAGACTACCGGTCATTGGGGAACACAATTACAACAAGAAATATCATCAAATGGTGGCATAGATATTCAGGATCATATTGATGTGATTGATTTTCTAAGTGATTCTAATATAGAATCTAGTAGTCAAGTATCAACACATCAAACGGGAAATGCTGGACAGACAGAAAAAGATCATGTGCGCGATATTCCACCTGCAACGATGTTGATGGACAACCCATGTACAAATTTCAGTGTTAATGTTTTTGATATCAATGAGGATGACTTTGAAGAGTACTAGTTGCATTCAAACAAACTTAATATCAAAATGAATAATAAATCAATTGCATATATATAATAATATTAATGATACTGTTGATGTCCTATTACTTAAAACGCCGCGCGCATTCCTTTCATCTGATAGTAACTAGGTCTAAAAGATAAGTGTACAATAATCCTTACGCCATTTCAATTAACCAACGTGGTTCAATAACGGTCACATCCGTAATAAACAACTTCGAAGTTTGAACCACTAATGTTAAAACAAAACAAATGACTACATTCTGTATATACGACCCATTCTGGAGCACGTTTCGATAACACAGAGTTTGGATGAATATACATTTTCTAAAACCATGAATGATTATATCATTACCTTATCATCTTTCACGGTTGAATAACTACCATCATGATTTAATTTTGCCGTTCTACTAAAAAAACTTGACACAATACATTTGCGTAGTATATCCAAATCATTTCCACAAGATTTAATATCACTGGTGTATCGTTTCATGTGTTGTAGTAATAATCCACGTGTTGATACTATTGTAAATATATGAATATGTATACCCGCTCGTAACATTGTATTATAGTTTATGAAATTCGTTTGACACCATTTAGAGGACTTGCGGGCTTGTAAAAACGATTGATACACTAATAAATTAGTAGGACATTTTTTAGTTACCATTCACATATGTCACTAAGTCTCCTTCAACTACCGCATGTTTCTTTCTGGCTTCCTCAATCAAAGATTTATTGTCATACGAATAAATAAATATGTTCTATTGTTAGATATGATACGAGGAATACCTCTGCACTGATCATTGCAGCGATTGTTAAGCATTCGTCTGTGCAATGGTAATCTCTAGAATTTAACAGCTAAAATCTAATTAATTCAAAAACATATACCATTGCGCCCAATAATGGATTAAGCGGTATATCGGCTAGTGCTTGTCCAAAAGGGAATGTCAGCTTTCCATTATCATCCAACGCTTTAAGAGAATAAAGCAACTAAAAATAAGGATAAAAAAATAGACTCACATCAAAAGCGTGCGACATCAAATCACTTGATGGAGGTGAGATGTAATCAAAATGAAGTACATTCTCAATTCCAATTGCCTTCAACAACAGTATAACAGATGTTAAATTAGTCCTTCCAGTTAGTGAAAAGAGAATCAATACCGTTGCATTTCTGGTACATTTACAGGATGCAGCATGTTATAGGTTTGTTCGGTAAAGAGTCTAAAACATTTGCCAGGTTTTGTTTTACCCGCTTTCGCTTTTCTTTGATTGGCAGATGATTGAGAAATAGGTAGTTTTGAATAGGCATTTGAGGATGTAGAAGGATCAAAGATATAATTCTAGGAATCATTAAACAAAAAGAGTTACATACTTTTGCAAATCCACAATCAATTACATAGACTACACCATCAATAACTAGAGACGATTCGGCAATGTTAGTAGCCACGATCACTTTTCTAGTTCGATGGTTGGCAGGCTCTAGGGCTATCGACCGTTCTTCCATCGACAAACCACCATGTAAAGCATATGCAGATATCTTTTTCATACCACGAACTCCTTGATCGTCAATCAGTGATACTACTGTATCGATTTCTTCTCTGCCTGTCAAAAATACAAGAATATCTCCAGCTGGTTCCGATTCATGTATCTTAAATACAGTTTCAACTGCTGCTTGAATGTAATCAGCACATGGTTCATCCATATAGTACTCCCGGACTAACAGTTAGGATATAATGTGAACCTGGAAAGTTTTTAGACTCAATAGAAAGAATGATGGATGTATCCTTATCCCCTTCCTTTTTGTTGGATTGAAAATAATCATGAATCAATTCCGCTTCAGAAGATAAATTTGTATTGATAATCACTCGCAAATCCAATCGTTTTTTAAGGATTCTAATGGTAAATACAATGAATCATATACTTTTTCAAAATGCCAAGTAAAATATCTGTGTTTACTGTTCGCAGATGTGCATTGTCGATAATTACACATGAATATGTACTTAAAAGTGGATCTACAAGAATCTCCCTTAATAGAATTTCTTCTCCGACGAATTTAACACTGGTGTTGTATTTATGAGTATTACTGTTGTGATTGATGACATATCCTATTTTTCCTCCTAAAGTAGTATCCGAATCAGTGGATACTTTTGTGGCTAACGTAATGCACTCTTGATCATTCGGTTCAGTTACAACAATTTGATGTCCTGTGTGTTGAGCGTTTAACATCCAAACCTTGTTCAGTCCAACCTGATTCCATTAAATACTGTGGGATTTGACAAGACTTTCCTGAATCCGAATCGGCAGAGATGATTAAAACTGGATAGTTTTCTAGGAGGTATAAAATCTGTAATCTTGATTTGTATATGGGGAATTTTTTACGATTCTCATTGATTGCTATCCTATCGATTTTAGTTCCTTTTGCATCTAGTTTGTGAATTCCAGGTTCAACAGCACCAGGCTAACGTATCAAGGGATTTCGTTTTACCTTCCAAAAAGACATGAAAAAGAAAGAAGTAACACCTCAAAAGAATTGATATCTTTGCATCACTAAGTAAACCTATGTGGTTATGAACTGATTTGTCACTCTCGGTGATGGTAAAGAATAGATCACTACAATGCAACAGCTAATTAAAAGACATTGGTTTATTATGGTTAATCGAAAGAATTATTGAATCAATTTCTTTTCGCCAACCAAAGCACGGCATTGGGGACAATGATGAGTTACATCCTTCAAGTCGTCAATAACTAAAGGAACCCAGAAACAAGGAAAACAGACCAAACAACATGCACCAGCTGCTAAATACGATCCCAATCCAAGTTCCTTTGTAGTGACAGTTTGTACGGAATAAGAACAGTTGGGACAGACCATCATTTGACTTTGGCGAGTAAATATCTGCTTATTCTGTTGGAGCACCATGATTGGTTGACCAGGAATTTGGTTTACAATGTAAGGATTTTCAGTGCCATTTTGGACATATTGGGGCTGAGTGTTCTGGACGGGAGGATACATAGGAGCACCTCGGTCTTGGTTTACTTCAATAGGGGCCTTAACTTCAGACATTTGGGTCAAAGTTAAAATGATGGTTGAAACCTACAGCCACCTGATCCGCCTTGGACACTTGATCAATGGGTCTCAAATATGTATGGACTAAGAGAATTCTGTGTCCTTTTTGTTACTAATGGTTTGTTGTGTTTATTCTAGTTGGTGGCATATTCGTGGCAAATCCACTTTCTAATTTGTCGTTTTCAAAATGAACAATCAAACTCCTGAACAGAACGAGAAAGCGAATGGTTACGATATCACTGTTCAACCACATGCAGTTACTGTCCAAGCTGAACAAAAAAATCAAACGGATCTGGGAGTAAGATATCAACAACACGACATTCCTCCTCCTTATATTCAGAGTAGCCAAATACCAGTCACGCCAATGCTGATTGTACAGCCATTACAACACAAAGTCGTGTTTTCCAGATTACCACAACCAATAACATGTCAATTTTGTCATCAGAGCGTGTAATCATTCATTTTGCTAATCGTTAAGAATGACACAAACTACTAGCAACAATGGATTGGGAAGTTATTTAGTAGCAGGAGGGGTATGTTTAGTGTGCTGCTGTTTTGCCTGGGTTCCTTTGATGATACCTGATCTAAAAGATATCACACACCACTGTCCAAACTGTAGAGCAGTAGTTGGTGAGAATAAACTGGTCAAATAATAAAGTCATTAAAAATCAAGATTTTATGCTTAAATCGCAGTAGAAATAACACCAACCAATATCTTCTACTTAGGCTTTCATAATCGATCCACTAACATAATCCATTCACATAACCATCAAGGTCGTTATTGGAAACCAGAAACCATAGCGAACTTTTCACTTTTTGATGGCAAACATTCCAGGAAACGTACCAGAACTTGAAGGACAACAACAACAAAAATCAATCCTGGAGCAATCAAGGTGATTGATATTTGATCATCTTACTCTAGGTATTTCAATATTATTAAATTCAGTCATCCTACCACCCTCCTCTTTCATTTACTCTTCCGATCCATTGCTATCGCAATTTACATGTTTGGTTGGATATTCACTTCCAATTTCATTTTGTCATTTGTGTTTATTATCTTGATGCTCGCTGCTGGTAGTTAAATTGATCTTATACACATAGACTTTTGGACTTGTAAAAATATATCTGGAAGACGCTTGGTCGGTTTAAGATGGTAATTATTATTGGTATTTATTTGAAGGTGGAATGAAATTAAGGATGATGGAACTAGTGAGTGGATTTTTGAATCAAGAGAGGTATTGGAAAGTAATGATTAACAAGGTTAGGTATTTATCACATCATCAATTAATTCCCAGAATCGAGCAGTAAATCCTACAGATTCTAGAGTATTTTGGACAGGTATAGATTATCATTAATTGGAATAGCACTCTATGCATCTCCAATTATTTGGGGAGTACTCTCAGTACTAGCATTACTTCGACTTCAATTTAGTTGGTTTTTAGTGACACTTGTAGCCATTTCTATGAGTACAGCCAATGTAGTTGGATATACTAAATGCGAGAAGGTAAAAACACTCAACTTACACCAGGACGCGAAGAACAAAATGGGACAGTTTATTGCTGAGCAAGGGTTTGCACAAAGGATTATGGGCAGCCTCATCACCAACCGAATGGGTTCCATGTTTGGTTAAAATAAAGTAAAAAAAAAAAATTATTTTCAAATTCAAATTTGTTTATCCTTTAACATGTCTGTGGATGATTTTTCGACTGCCATAGCAATAGCAATGGATCCTTCAGTCAGTAGTGCTGCAAAGCAGCAAGCTATAGATTTCTGTAATCAGGTTAAACTTAGGGATGATGTTTGGGATATTGCTATTAAAACTGTCAATTTAGAGTAATTCTAGACCTTTAACAAATAGGTCTGTATCAAATCAAATCAAATTCTTTTGTTTTCAACTCCTGGACGATTTTATTAGAACTCGATACCATCTATTATCACCTGTGCAAAAATCTGAATTGAAGACAAATCTATGGAATTGGTTAACCAGTCACATACACAATCCATACCCTTTCTTTTTAAAAAACAAATTATTGGTGTTGATCATATTGTTATTCAAAAATGAATATCCAAATAATTGGAATTCTTTTTTCGATGATTTGTTTTCATTGATTAGATCAGTGAATAAGGAATCCGGATATGAAGCGTTTTTACAGTTGTGTATTATTATAGATGAAGAGGTTGTTTGTCAGTATATTCAGAGAGATGAGAAAGATCTGGCCAGGAACACCTTGATTAAAGATGCTATGCGAATCAATGCTATACCACTAATCCTGGATATTTGGAATAATATTTTTGTCACTTTTCATAAAACTAATACTGACTTGGCAGTGTTATGTTTGAAACTGTTTGGATTGTATGTGTCATGGGTAGACATAAATGCTATCCTACAAAATGGATTTATAAATGCGTTAGTTGGATCTTTTGCCAGTGAACCATTACGTATTGCTGCGTGTGATTGTTTAAGCAATATCATATTAAAAGGAATGAAGACATCTGATAAGGTGAGATACTGTTGAAAATTGACATTAAGATTAATCTTATTCAAGGATTGGGGATTTTTAATCTATTGGCCAGTTTAGAATCAGGATCAGATCCAGATTTTGATGAAAGTATAGCAAAATTGATAAACAATGTTGGATTGGAATGTTCACATGGATATGATGACGAAACAACAACGGACGCGGACCGATACAACATTATTAACTTATTGGGTTCCTTATTCCCATTTGTAATCAAATATTTATCACATGAATACGACGAAATCACCACTGCATTATTTCCATTCTTGGGGGCTTACTTTTTGCTTCTCAAAAGACTGCGACGATCTAATTTATCATCTATTCCAAATGAAAATTTACGTGCATTGTTGGAAGTGCTGGCAGTGAAATTAAAGTATGATATGGAAGTAGGATATCGTGTAGGTGCAGAAGCTGGAGAAGAAGAAGCTCTTTTCATTGAAATGAGAAAGGTATGTTCCATCAATTAATCTTTCCTTAGAATATAAAATCTCATATAGAGTCTATTGCTGCGCTGGATGGAGATCTATTTACATCCTGTATTTCTGAGGTGGTCTGTACCACTTTTAATACATTTAAGGCGACAACTGAGAGACCATTAGACTTTTCAGCAATGAACTGGGTCGATGCAGAAGTTGGACTATATCTATTATACATTTACGTGGAAGCTATACCCGGAAAAGGAACCCCTACTTATATAGATCCCAATGGCAACTTAACAGCCTTGGGGTTAATGCTATCAACTCTGATGGAATGTGAAATTTCTAAATATCCTCATCCTTCGATTGCAAACATGTATTTTGAGATTTTACTCCGATATTACTATTTCTTTGATCAAAGACCAGTTTATATCCCAGAAGCACTAAAGGCTTTTCTAGACGACAGGTTTGTTCCATTCATTCTTATCATATAGGGGATTGTTTAATCCAGTGAAGTCAATTCGATTGCGAGTCAATTATTTGTTTTTGAAGTTTATCAAACCGTTACGTAATGTTATGGGACAATACGTCGAAAGTATTCTATCCGCTGTCCAAGTAACATTATTGGTTATTTATAAAGTAGCAATTGTTGATTATAAAACCAAGTGAGTTAGATCGAACTGCAGGACGAGATTTTGATTCTCAGTTATTTCTTTTCGAATCTGTTGGATATTTAATATCAGTCGAATCCATTCCAGGTCAAAGGCAGAGTGAACTGCTAACGGTAAATTTTTTTCTATAACTAAAATATTAGATCGTTATGATGCCATCGTTGCAGAGAATCGAAGAGATCATGCAGATTGGAGAAACGCAACCATTGAATGAACTTCATATTTCTGAATTGGGTGATTTAATATCCGCTGTTGGTGCCATCACAAAAGGTAAGGCTGAGAATGATAACCTTTAGGCTTTCCTGATTATTCAAAAGTTTCCCAAACCAATTTTGATCCTCTGGTTTGGCGTCAACCTTTTACCACAACACTTCAAGGTATCTTGATTGTGCTTTCAAAATATAACGTGTATCCGAATATTAGAGAATCGGTACCTGGGAATATTTCTAATATTTTTAGTGTAGGTTTGCATTGCAACGCATGACTGGTTGTATGGGACCTGAATTGTTGGAGTATATTCCTCAATTCTTGTCTTGTGGGCTATTGTCAAGTGAGACAGCAACCGAAGTGATTGAATTTCTCCCTTTTATTGGACTATCTGTTCATAAGTTCCAGGTAAATTTATTCATTTGTTAAATTATAAGTTATCGATATTTCCAATTTTGGTTACTGTATGGAGACCATTACGAGAGAAAATAACTTACTTTTTAACTCAACCACCTGTTGGAACTGATTATGTAATAGAATTAGTTAGATTGCGTAAAGCGGATTTAACTCTAATTGCAACATTATTTAATTCTCAATTGGATGGTGTACTAACAGCTCCAGGTAAGTCGTTATAGCATTAAACAATTAGAAAATTTGCCTGAACTGAACAACACTCTTATGTCGATTTTGGGTATGATAGATGAATATTCGGATCCAGCCATTCATAAACTCATATTTTCATTATTTTCTAAAATGGTTTATTGTTGGGGAGGTGCTCAGCAAGCTGTAGATACAGCAATAGATCCATCATCAAAGAAGGGCATGGTAGGAGCAACAAAAACTGCCAAAGCCAAAGAAATACTACGTCGTTCACCTTTACCTGGATTTGATACTTTCATATTAGAGCAAATGGTTCCTAGCGCGTTTGCAATTCCAATGAATTCAAAGTTCAATTTAGCCGATGGCCTATCATTGGTAACCTTGGGGGAAATTGCAGTACTACATAAAACCATTCTTTCTGTACTCAATCAACAATATTTGGAATTTCTACACAATTATTTACCAACTTTATCATGTCCAACAACAAGCGTTCAAGAATTCATTACTGCCGTTGATCAACTTGATCGAAAGAAGCTATCTAAATATTTACATGTAATTTATTGTTTTTTTTTTTTAATAATTAGACTTTCTTTGCCAAACCATCCACTGCTAAATCAACGTAAACATAGTAATCCAAATTATAATAATAAACATAAATTGACATTGTATTAATGACAACTAGATGTGAATTGTTCAAACCAATTATAATTGTTGTATGCTGAAGATTAATATGATGAAAATACGTTCTCATGTTGAAATTGAAACTATTTCACCACCAAAAGGATTTTATACATTCCAGATCAATTTGATAAAGTACCCATGATTCCAATTGTTTCCAATCCTTGAACGCGTAAAAAGACAAACGAAACTCAGCAACAGTCTCTCATTGATGTTTTATAAAGCATTTCATTTAACCGTTATTGATCTACGAATGTTTGTGAAACAGTGCTGGGGTGGCTGAAGCTAAAATGGTGACTTTTTGTGTTTTGACTTTACTTTGAATGTTGTATCGATTGGTTGTACTAGGAGATGGGTAAGAGTTTTTAGAATGTCAATTAAATGATGATAGTGGGGTTGGAAAGACAGCATTGACCATTCGGTTTTGTCGTTCACAATTCATTGGTAAGGTTTAAAAAAAATGACTTTAATATTAGAGGTTTTGATTGAATATAGGTTTTTTTAATGATAGCAATATGATCCTACGATTGAGGATTCTTATCGAAAACAAATCCAAGTTCATGGTACAACTTGTATCCTGGATATATTGGATACAGCTGGTCAAGAGGAATTCACATCGTATTTTGTTTTTCAATTTAACCTTTACTTTTTAGTTTAAGGGATCAATGGATTAGGGAAGGAGATGCTTTCTTGTTATTATATTCAGTTACATCAAAATCATCATTTCAATTGATTAGACAATTACTAGCTCAAATTGAACAAGTCAAAGATTCTAATCAAGTACCATTTATATTGATTGGAACAAAATGTGATCGATCTGATAGAGATGTAAAGTATGAATCAGGTCTACAATTATCAAAAATACTGAGTAGTGCTGGTCCTTGTCACTTTCTGGAAACTTCAGCCAAAACTGGATTTAATGTAGACAAGTAATTGAATCAATTCATTGAAGTATTGTAGGGCATTTTATACTGTAAACAATTTTTTTTGTAAAGTTGATACCTAGTTGGTAAAGAGTATTATAGATAAAAAAGCAAAAATCAAGAAACCGTTAAGTAAGTTAAAAGGCTGTCAATTTTTGTAAATAGAAAATATCAAGACTTATTTAATATAATTAATTCGAATATTTACGATCACAACTACTGAACTCAAACTAAAATATAGTGCGTTTAGGAATTGGGATACAATCATTGAGTGACAGTGAATCTAAAAGCAGCACGAATAAATTTCAACAAACGGGTTTATATATTCATGTCATTAGTGGTGCTCTTTGGCTTTAAATATTGAAATTCTATATAATTATCTACGTATCTTTTTAGTTGGATTGCCAATCGTTTCACCACTCTCGTCTGTTGTCTATAAATTATAAGATCATTTCGAAAATTGTTACATCAACAGTAGTGACTTGATTAGCCAAGTTTTCCAATGATTTCTTTAAATTCATTGTAAAGGTGTTTTGCATATCTATAATGAATAATGAAATAGACTTTACATTTCTCATGTTTTCTGGTTTGATAATCCATATATTGATCAACCTTGGAAGTTCTATAGGAAACAGTCATTGGGTTTATAATATTTGTTGATTCAATTTTGGTATCAACAACATTTCCCTAACATGAATTGAAATATGAATTACCAATTCGAGACACTCGTAGAGCCAATCGATAGAAACGCATGGGACACCCCATTCGAGTGCTTTGATGGTTTTCGTATTGGATGGTACTTCAGGATTACGGATGAGATGTGTATTTTTCCTGGAAAATGTTTCCGTAAATTTGGCACCTAAGCAGATTAAAACATTAAAAAATAGTTTACCCATTAATGTAGCCATACGATTAATCCACAAACGCTCCACATCTTGGTATCCACTTATTCCAATCACCAGGTTTTGGAAAGCTAGTTGTTCAGAACAATTGTTGTTTACATGTTAAAGGTAAAGGTACTTTTGTAGGTTTGAATAGAATAGATTGATCTATCGGTACCAGGGAGGAAGTCTATAAAGTATTAATAAATATAGGTATGATACTTGTATGCAACGCTCAATCCAAAATTCAGTTCTAATATCATCCGTTGAAGTTATATATATTTGACTATAGGTTAGGTTGATAAAAATATACAATGGTTGTATGTAAATAATATCTTCAATTTTTTCATCAGTTACTATATTTCCTCCATTGTTAATTATACTTTTGTACAAGACTTGCATCTAAGTCATTAATTGTAATCCGATTAAAAACCTCCGAGGTGGTAAATCCTTTTACAAAAAATTGGATATCTTGGAAAACCCCTCTAGTTTTTGCGCTTGCATTCTTAAGTAGAAGCAATCTTTCGTTGCTGGCTGGTTTTGGGTCTGATGGATTTGAATCCAGTTTGGGAGTTGAATCTTGTGTAATTGGTATGATATATTTTTCTTCAGATAGACGTTGCTTTTCAATAAAACAGTCGCTTAACCATTTGTAGGATACACAAACAGTGGTTTCAGATGCCTTTTTCAATTCAATTAAATCTCTTATCGTTAGTCTCTAAACATACTGTGAGGTTGGTGATTCACCCGATAGAATAAAGTGTGTAACTACTCCATCACAGGTTGTCATAAAACTCCCACCTCCATCTCTGACAATCTTTCTTAGATAGACACTTAATTGCTTATCAAATCCGTTACCCAAGAAGATTGCGAGGGTGTCTAAATAGTGATTCTCAGAATCCACAACTATATCATTAAAATATCCAGAGATACTTTGGTTTGCAGCGTTGCTGGGATCTTATTAATGATTAATGAAATTATATAAGGGTACCTTGATTTGATGATGATGGATTATCGTCTTTATGCGTTAAATACATTGCTTACTCTTATTGACACCTGGACTATCAAGCAAAGCTAATGATCAGTTATAATTTATACATGATGTTAAACTGCCTGATTGGGACTCTACTAATCAGCAACAATAACTTTTACTTGTTTGGGAGACTAACCAAGATTTTTCAACCACTTCAATACCCCATTGTTTAGCAGCTGTTAGCTTTGCAGACATGTTTAAAGATTTGGCAATCAAGTGTGTAGCGGTGATGGACATATTCGCTTGATAAGTTCCACCATACTTTCCAATTATTTGAACAATCTCATCCAATTCAACTATCCATAAAATGATTTAGTTTTTGAATACCTGATTTAAATCCAGTAGTAGAAATAACTAAACCAGATAATGGTTTTATTGAATAATCCCCGATGATCTTATTTTAAAAGAATGTAAAATACCTCTGTAGCTTGTTTTAACGTTAGATTATCATTTTTGACTTTAAATAACCAATCAGGAGTTACAATAGGTATTTGTAATCGTTTAGCAGCCTACTATTAACCAGATAAGAGTACCCAATATTTTTCCGAACCAGCATTGATAGCAATTAGATGCGAGACATGATTAGTGAAGTGTCTTGATAATATTCCAATTCCATCCAGATGTCGAACAACATCCTCTTTTATATTATCAGGCAAACTGATATATTAGAGACTGATCATACCCAGTGGTGCATACTACCAAATGCATCTTTAATTTTTTTTTTTAATTTCCAATTGGTTTGATTTGTTTGGTTTTCTCCCTTCAATTTTTTTTTGTCTTTCAAAAACACTTTAATGTTTTTCCGTTTAACTTCTTTCATTCATCGGTCCATTGGTTTAGGACTTGCTTGGAATCCATTAATCAATCGTATCCCTACCACCAATTCAAATCGATTACTATCAAGGTCTTACAAAGTTAAAACTTCTTTGAAAAAGAGATGCGAACATTGTTTCTTTTGTGTTAGAAAAGGTGTATTAAGAGTCATTTGCAAAGAAAATCCTCGTCATAAACAAAAACAACGTTAATCTACTACTCACATTGTTGATTAATACTATAATATATTTCACTTATTCCTACCTTGTATATCATTCAACTGTGATTTATTAAGTCTTGTTTTTTTCACCTTTTTTAAATGGAAGAGGACAATAATTGGATATTCCCGGCAAATGAACTAAAATCAATATCTGATGAAGAGAAAATAGAACGAATTATTGGTATTCAGGTATAGTGAATGCACTGATTTGCTTACCAAAAGGTTTGTTGTTTTGAGTTAGTTTTTGATTAAATATTGATTAGGTATCTTGTTCTTTTATTTCATTATTAAAGGTATGGATTTTGTATTTTCTTAATTGGTAAAGGTATTGATGTTTATGAGATAACAGAATCAGTTCATAAATTATTTGGCAACAGATTTACAAATCCCAAATCAATTTGCAATTGCAATAGCAACTACAATATTTCATCGTTATTATCTAATGCAAGACAGTAAATCCCAATCAGAAGGAAGTGTTTGGGTAAGGATATGAATTAATTGGTAGGATATTGCTGCATCTTGTCTATTATTATCTGCAAAGGTTTTCACTCAATAATTAAAACATTTAAATAGATTACAGAGCTTTGCATTCCTTTAAATAATGTTGCTTCTTCATGTCGAAATGCAACTCAAAAAATAGACCCAAAAAGAAATGGAACAACTATTAAACAGTATTGGAAAGATAGTTTAGTGTACTTCGAAGCTGAAGTGATATCAACAGTTTATTACGATTTGGAAATTGAGACACCCCATAAATGTTTAACAGAATACTTTACACAGTTTGATATGGTTACCGAGGATAAGAAATTAATCTGGGCACTTGCAAATGATAGGTATTCAGTATATTTTATCTTAGATTAGCCTTTATACAGACCTTTGTTTACGATATTTACCTAAAACAATAGCGGCAGGTCTCATTTATACAGTAATGAAGGAGCAACAAAAGCCTTTACCTAAAATTTTACCAAAGGCACTTGTAGATGAAGGTGGTTCGAGGAAGCATCAATCAAAAGTTGATTTCATTGAATTTGTAAAAGAAAGTGATACAACACTGTCAGGTAAGTTTTCAATACCATTAATGAATAGATATCCGGAATATAATGTGTGAATTTTATGTATTTTACAAGCAAAATATATCAAAGATTCAACTTTAGTATTTTCTCTACAACAGTTTGTGTTACAAACGCTGTACATCATATTTTTCACACCTTGCAACAAATTATGTTTGGTTAATAAATCAAAGAGTGACTTATTAATGAGATGGAATTGGAAAATAACATTTTGTAATTTATTGAGATATTGATTACCAATTACAAAATTAAACCACAGAAACAAGATTTAAATAGTAAACTGAACAGCATTACACTTAATATAGACTAATTGAATTCTATTTGATAATCTAAAAAAAACAAAAACCACAAACACGTCATGGTGTGTGATTGCACAGACGAATGGTCGGAAGTGGTGATCTAAATCGACTTGTCCGAACTGGGAGTATTTAAAGAACTTGTTTTGTTTTATTTTTAATTCAAGCCATCCAAAAATTTATAATGGAACCAATTTTAACTCCAAACCTGAAGCGATTTGTTCTCTTTCCGTTAAGATACCCGGAAGTATGGAGAATGTATAAGAAAGCTGAAGCTTCATTTTGGGTATCAATTTTAGTATTTAAAATTTCTAGACTGTAGAAGAAGTCGATTTAGGTAAAGACAATCAAGACTGGGATGAAAAACTTAATAATGATGAACGTTTCTTTATTTCAAATATTTTGGCCTTTTTCGCTGCTTCGGATGGAATCGTATGAACTATCATTAATGTTTTAGGTAAATGAAAATCTAGTTGAAAGATTTTCGAATGAAGTTCAGGTACCAGAAGCTAGATGCTTTTATGGATTTCAAATCATGATTGAAAATATCCACTCTGAGATGTACTCTCTTTTAATAGATACCTACATTAAAGATCCAACTCAGAAAGAGCATTTATTCGATGCTCTCGAGACTAGTAATGCTGATTCCCTAACATGTAGTTCCTTGTATCAGAAAAAAGGCTGATTGGGCAATGCGTTGGATTTCGGACGATAATAGTAGTTTTGCCGAACGTTTGGTTGCATTTGCTGCTGTGGAAGGAATCTTCTTTTCTGGTTCCTTTGCTTCTATCTTTTGGTTAAAGAAACGTGGTTTAATGGTATGAGTGATTTTTGGTTAGTTTATCTTCATAGCCTGGTCTCACTTTCAGTAATGAACTTATTTCAAGAGATGAAGGGCTACATTGTGACTTTGCATGTTTGTTATATTCTCTTTTAGAAAACAAACTATCTAATGATGTGATTATTGAAATTATCAAAGATGCTGTTGCTATTGAACAAGAGTTTCTTACCGAATCTTTACCTGTTGACCTCATTGGTATGAATGCTGGAATGATGAAAACTTATATTGAATTTGTTGCTGATAGATTATTGGTCGAATTGGGTGTTCCAAAGGTTTGGAATGTACAGAATCCATTTGATTTTATGGATATGATTTCATTACAAGGTAATTATTGTGCTATGCTTACCTTAGGAAAAACCAACTTTTTTGAAAAGAAAGTTGGGGAATATCAAAAGACTGGTGTGATGGGATCGCGTGAGACGTCAAAGGTATTTAGCATGGATGAAGATTTTTAAGTTAATCTGTTGGTTTATATGAAAATCAACTTTAATAAATTGGTAATTGATAACTTTTTTTGGTCTAAGAACGTTTTCAATGTATCCTATTGTTCTATTGTAGACAATGTCCACATAATCTTTACCACATATTACCCATGGAGACCAAGTAAAATACAACCAATATAACAGTAGTCATTTATTGAAAGCTCCTTCAAAGGAGTTTACCAAACGAACAAAGAGGTAAAATACGTTAGCAGTGACGTTTTTGCTAGTTCTTCATCAGGATCATTACAAAATCAAGAGAGTATTATCAGGTAATTCTAATAATTATTGAATGATCAGGGTACCAAGTAGAGAATTAGAAACCAAGTAAGATATCTAAACCAACTCATCCAAAAGTGAACCACATAAGCATCCCATTGAAGATTTCCATTCTAATGCCAGTCTCAATTTGAAAGCTCAAAAAGCGGAATCCGTAAAGATTGATGCCTATTTAGCATCAGAGAAAAAACGATTGGATAAATTAGCTCAAGAACCTAAAATGTTAATATTAGGAAGTTCAGATTCAGGAAAATCAACCTTTTTAAAACAACTTAAAATAATGCATGGAGTTGGTTTTACAAATGAAGAGAAACAGTATGCAAAAGAACGTGTATTAGAATCCATATTATCCATATCAGAATTTTTAGTATTAAATTCAGATATAGATATTCAAAAAAAATATGATTGTATTGTAAAATTTATAGCAATGAATTCTGGACCATTTCAAGAATTTCCAGAATCCATTAGAAATGATATTTTTAGTATGTGGAAATTACCCATCATTCAAGCAAGATATAAAGAAGTTGAACATCAATTTCCATCTTCTATGCCATAGTAAACGATATTTATTTAAAATTTTGATAGTTTCTTGGATAAAGTTGTAGAACTTGCTGATATGGGATATAAATTAAGCAATGATGGTTAATGATTATTATAATATTTAACAAAAACAATAGATTATTTAAGGATCAGGATCGTTACCAAATCAGTATCAGAAACCATTTTTACAATCAATAATCGAATATTTCATTTCTTTGATGTTAGTGGTTTAAAACAACATCGAAAACATTGGATTCCATACTTTGATGATTCATTATCAATTATATTTTTAGTTTCATTATCATCTTATGATGAATATTTAGTAGAAGATTCATCAATCAATAGAATGCATGATGCTTTGGATTTATTTCATAGTACTATAAATCATCCTTTACTTTTAAAACCTTCAATGATATTATTTCTCAACAAATCCGATATTTTTCATGAAAAGGTTCCTAGAGTACCTATAAATAAATTCTTTCCTCAATATAATGGTAATAAATGTTGATTAACAAATGATAGGTCGAGAAGAAAGTGCTAGTGAAGGTTATAAATTCTTTAGAGATTTATTCTTTTCAACAAAAAGGCCAGAGACTAAAATGCTTAATATTCATCTGACTTGTTGTACAGATACCAAAGCCATGAAAAAGATTAGTGATGGCATTGTGTAAGTTTTCATTTTGCTCAACGGATAGTCTCTCTCTATTTAATGATTATGGTATCTAACATTTGTAAACTGTCAAAAAATAAATATTCTTCAATCTTACATACGTATACATAGTTTATGTGTATCAACGTATTGTTATTAATTGTGCTGATGTGTTGATTCCAGACTTTAATATGATGTTTTCCCTTACCATCCGATTATCGAGTAACTCACGAATGAAGAAAAAGAAAAGAGTTTAATAAGAATAAAAAGTCTTTATAAAAGGATTCTATAACATTTTTTCATCAATCATTTCTTGATCTTCAATAGGTTTTGGTGTAGAATCCCTAAACAATAAACAATTAAAATAACTTACACTACAACATTTTCTTCAGCCCATGCTAAAATATCATCATCATCAGCTGTATCATCCTCATCATATTCACTTGTTTGATAATTTTTACCAATTCTAGATTTCATATTTTCATTATCTTGTGGTTGTAATTCTGTTGGTGCATCATAAAAATCTTCTTCATCAGTTGCTATTTGATCAAGACCATATCGTTCATTGTTGGTTGTTGGCATCCATAAATAAGCTAATAGTTGAAGAAATAAATGATTTACCAACTGAAACAAAAGTGATGAAGAATAGGATATTTAATGAACCATCTAAAAGCATCCATCTCCATTTCCATTGATTAATAATCCAACTCTCTTCATTACGATGTGAAATATTGATCTAAAATCAAAATAATTCATTGTACTGAATTTGCAATTAGGATTCCAAATGTTCCAAAAATGGTTGATGCTAATATCCACCATAACCCTAAACATCAATAAACATTAAATATCAAACTTTTATACATGGTAAGTTTAATAATCTGTCTTCTGGTTTCTAAATGTTGCATCGTATCGTTTAATCCACCCATAATCCTATCGTTAAAACAGATACTGTCATACCACATATAAAAAATAGTCATGGTAAATGATAATGGTAACGTGAGGAGAAAAACAGGATTAGAATTCACATCATCACTCATCAACGTTCCTAAAAAAATAAAATATGGAATTTTTATACCAATAGCATATAATACATTAAAGAAGAAATGGGAGCCTGCCAAAGCTAAACACCGATTCATTGTAGTTCCAAGAGTAGGTCTATTTGATTAACAACAATTTCATGTACTTCACAACTCCATATCCAAGTGATACGATCAACAACATAAATAAAGAAAGGGAGGTTCTGGCAGCATTCAATATAGCCATAATAGTCAACAAAGATTTTGCTATCATTATAAAAAAAACTATTTTACAAATTTCCCCAGTTTCATTATAATTTTCAAAGAATCCATAATTGAATGCCATTTCCACAACCAGGAATGCAATCACTCCTGATACATAATGTTGAATAGGAAGTAATTGCTAAATACTGATGAATATAAAAATATTCTTACCCTCCAATGCATAAACGATACAATCATCCATGATACACCAATAATAGAGTACAATACAGACATTGTCGCATAAAACTAATTCGATATGAATTCATTCAAATGTTACTGGTAATGATGGGTAAAAGATTGCTGGAAGTAATCCATATGGATTCGTTAATATAAAGTTTGTTGTAAAATCTCGTACATCTTCTTGTGTGGAAGAGGATATATAGATACAATATAAACTAGATACTTCCACATTATATTTAATTTTAATTAATTTCGGATCAACTGGTACACTTCCAATACTTCTATGTGTAATTGATGATAATTGTTTCAACTTTTCATCATGATTGGATAATCTAGAATGAATTGCTCCATCTGATGATAATTTCGAACTATTTGAATTCACGTTATTTGTATTTTCAGGTATTTCAATTGATGATGGAAGTATTTCTTCAGTTAATGATGATGAAGTGTTTTTTTGAACTCCCCTAAATTGATATTAAACTCATTATCTAATACCTAAACAAGTTATTAAAATTGTAATGTACCATTTAACATTCTGATTTAAAACTGGGGTTGTAGAATTTTTAATCAAATGAAATGCTCCAAGCTTTTGATTAATTAGAATCCATTTACCTGTATATAAAATGAATACCAAATTAGATACCTCTGATTCTAAACATTGACCTTTTTTAACCATCTCGTCTGAACATAACAATAAATCAGAGAATCCATTTGAAAATTCAAAATTGTATCTATCCTCAAAAGCAAAGACAGCAACTGCTAATGAACCAGATTCGGAAACTGGTTTAATTTCAATTGTAATTTGAGGTTGTTTTCCAGCAATATCTTTAGTACTATATACTGGAGCACATTCTGAAGTATCGTATTGAATCTATTGTCAAGTTGTATTGATTTACAAAGTTTTGTGCTAATACTGAGGTCAGTAACACGGAGATGAACATGAAAAAGTGAAAAGAAACAAACACAGAGTTTATCGTGACGTGATGTACAAATGAGGACTTGGCGATTTATTGGTATGTTATGGGTCTTACAATGTGGTATATTATTTGGAATTTAATTGAAGAAGGATAGTTCCTAGTAAAAACTGTTGGCGAAGAGGACATGGTGTTATCCGTTATTTACTTGATCGTTCTTAGTTGAATGAAATCTTTAAGAATTCATACTAATTTTAATTTGAAGTAGATACAAAGTGATTAAAAATAACTGATATATAAAGACAAAAAAATCTAGTCCAGAAAGATATAAATTGGGTTGTCAATCAAAAGAATAAAAGGTACAATTAATTCAATCCAGCAGCAGCTTCAGCTTCTTTCTGAGTATATGGCTTTTCAGTCAACAGAATTTTAACTCTAGAAATGAAAAAAACTGATTCCAATACCTTCGTTTATGTAATTTTGTTTTTAAATGGTTTACAAAAGCATCATTGGCAACAAAATGTCTTGAACACTGAATGGTTAAAAGAACACATTGACATACCTCTACACAATAATGTTGACCGAATCCAGGTAATTCAGGATCCACAGCTTGATTTTGTAATTTTAATTTATTTTCTGGCTTCATATCTTCAAATATATTATCCAAATCTCTCGTTCTAGGAATCAATGTCGTTGAATGCATACCTGGCTTTGGTTTTCAAACCTCTTTTGATATCTCTAATTCCATGATGAGAACGTTTTCTTCCTACTTTTGGGCCCATTATTGAAAAACAAAAAAGAAAAAAAAAAACAAGAAAAAAAAATTATAGAGTTTCACCATTCCAAAACAGAATGCAAAGTAAATTTCAACAAGAACTTCAAATGAAGTATATGAAAGATCTAGAAGAGAGGATAGAGTTGATCAAACAAAAGATAGCTGGACAAGAAGAAATTATCAAAGATTATACCACAAAGATCCAGTCTGTTGTCAAAAAAGTTCAAGATACTCCTTGGGTAAAAGTCATTAGAAGTCAAAAACTGGATTATATTCCAACAATACAACATTGGAAGTATGTTTGTAGTTTAGTAGATGCTTGTTTACATGATCATGTTTGTATTCCTCAAGATGCTATTGCAGGATTCTTACAATCTTTCTTTACTAAATTCAACAAAATGTCTCTAATGAATCCAAAAACACCTACATTCAGTTCTACCAATCGATCAACTTTAATCAACCAGAGCGAGTTGAATACAATGTCTTTTACTGTATGGAATGAAATTATTCGAAGATTGATTCCAACATTTTTTGATTGTATTTCCGATATATTAATGGGTAATGTAACTAAATCTCAGATTTAAAGATTCTATAAAAAAACAAGTCGAAACGTATGTGGTAGAACGATGTTTGGATATTGGAATCCCACTAAATAAAGTTTTAGTATTGGAAAATGAAGATGTTTATCAATATTTGGTAATTCTTGATTTTCAATTTAATTTGTTTAGATACCAAGTCCTTTGATTACTGAATTTTCTGAATGGTTTCAAGAGTATGTAGAAAAACCTTTAATTTCTCAACAATATGTTCAACAGAGTATTCAATAAATCAATTCAACTTTTAGGTGTTGACATTCAAACTGAATTTTCTGGTCGAAATGTACCAGAACAAGAATTATCTAATTCTAATGGTTCACCTACCGATTCTTATCCAAGTGTGTCTGAAGAAGAACCATGTAATGCTTTACAAAGCGATACATGTGATAAAGTTTCAAAACATAAATATTTCAAATCAGATATAGAACAAAACAATGATGATCAAAATCTGACTGATCAACATGTGTCCACTTCTTCATTTTGTGATTTAGATGACATCAAAAAATCGCCAAAGCAAATGCGTCATGACGAATCAACAGGCTTGAAAAGTTGTTGTTAATGATGTAGAAGTGAAGTCAAAAAAAATTAAAAGAATGCCAAGTCAAATCAAAAGAATCAATATCAAATATTTAAAACAAGATGATCATGAATCTGAATTGGTACAAGGTAAGTGGTTTTGTTTTTTAAATTAGTAGAAGGGGAAGTTGTTGAAAACAAAGCTCTTGAAAATAATAGTTCAAATGATAGTTTGGTATGTAAAAGACCCAAAACTGAGCCATCTAGTCACGCATTGATAGGTATTGACACACATCTGGAGCATCTACGTCCACCAGGTTTTTACTTGAACCAAACACATATTGGTACTAATAATACAGAATAGCTTAAATAATGTATATAAACAGACAAATACAAAGTGTGGTTGTTTTTGAATTTTGCATGTTGGTGAAATTGCAATGATCAAGGACAATTCGTATCGACAATAACCCAATCCAATTCTATTCATAAAAAGTATAAAAATCCCATCGTGTATAATTGAGTAATAAAAGTTTTATTGAGCGAAGTTGCAATGATCAAGGACAATTCGTATCGACAATAACCCAATCCAATTCTGTTCATAAAAAGTATAAAAATCCCATTGTGTATAATTGAGTAATAAAAGTTTTATTGAGCAATAAAAGGTAGAATGATATGTGTTCTATACAGCATTGGCAGCAGGTTGTTTTGATTTGCGTTTCGATTGCCAATCGTTTACAGCAGATTTAATAGCATCTTCAGCCAACACTTTAAAAAAATTAGAATTGAAAAAAAAATTACTAGAACAATGAAGTTTAACGGGAGGTAATGATAATTCTTTAGCAATATCGACGTTTGTTATTTTCATAGCATCCCAAACAGTTAAACCTTTAATTTTTTCAGTGACTAATGAACTTGAAGCGATAGCAGATCCACAACCAAAAGTTTTAAATTTGACATCTTTAATTTCACCAGTTACATCATCGACTAATATTTGTAATTTCATGACATCACCACAAGCAGGAGCACCTTTTTTTATTAATAATTAATAAATTACCAACTAAACCCGTACCAACATTAATATCTTTTTTGTTTAAAGAGCCAACATTTCTTGGAGCATTATAATGGTCTAGTACTTTATCATGATAAGATCTTGATTTAATATTTTTTGAAATGAATGATTTAATTCTGAACATTTTTTAAAAATGAAAAGGAAAGATTGAAATCGATTTGAAAATCCAAATGAATTTGATTGGTGCATTTTTCCGATGGCTGGATTCAAGCCTGGTCCACCTTAAAACTCACAAAAATTCATGTTGGAACGAATGAATTTCATTTCATTTCATTTGATTAAAGATTTGAATTCATTAAAGATTTTGATTTGAATTTGATTTGAATTTCATTTGATCAAAAAGAGAAAAAACACGTCAATTGAAAGTCTTTATTGTAGAAAAGATCGCATAATAGACCCTTGGGCTGATTTCCATACTTGACTTAAAGTTTGATCTGCAATAGGAATAGATGAACTATCAGTTCCTTGTTTACTCACTCGTGATGCTATCGCACTAGCATCCGTTTCAAGTATAACACTATCCAATTATTTAAATATTCATTTACCCATCATCTATAGTTTCATCCAATGCTAATAATACCGTATCCATATTCTCTAAAATAGTACGTTTTTCAATTTGACTCCTATAAAGTTATTAATATCAAAAAATACTTTAATAATATCCCTAAAGCTTCTGCAAATGATAATAATACTCCAGATAACATAATCTCATTTTCATCTAATCCTCCCAATACATAAATAAACACATCCACAATGGGTTTATAAATGACTATTAAATTTTCGAATAAAATAATATCACCTATCATTAAATAATCAATCAAAGGATGTTATTGATAATATACAAGTAATAGTACGTTGTTGATGATATACAAGTAATAGTGATAATACTTACTAGATGACTTTTTGGTTTTTTCAAATAAATTCTTCTCCAACTTTGCTTGATCTTTTAATTCTTTACAGTAATATTTTGATAATACTTTCTTTCCTTCACTATCAATTATCAATACTGCTTTGATAGAAATAAGATTCTTTAATTGTTAGTTGATGCCTTTTGTTACCTATAATTTATTAAAAGGTTTATCAATACCTAAGTACGTTAACCTTTGATGACATTACTAGATTAATATGATTTTTTTGAACCATGTAAAGAAGGAAAATAATTTTCACTCTCAATACATGGATCGTAATTCAGTAAAATTTATAATGATTTTGATGGGTTTGTTATGGATCAGTAACCCAACAAAAGAGTCTTTCAAGTATCGTAAGGCTATAATCTAAATCGGGTAGGTAAAGTTATCTATCAAAATTATGGTTTATTTTCTACTATCAAAACTTCTTCAAATGATATTTACATTGGTTTTTTATCAAATTGGTTGTTGGTTTCTTTAAACTCTTTTTCAAAAGTATTGGATTGGTTTCATCAATTTTCCCCTTATTCAAATTATGTGACTTGTCTTTATGGTACATGGACAAAATTTAATCAGATAGGTTATAATATTCCTTATGTTGGTTGCGTTTGTTTGCCTAGTTATCATGGACGCGCTTGTCATCTACCCATCAAAGGGTTCACCAGAATTTGGAAAGATATCCTATTTCCAATAATGGAAAAAATTCACGATACTTTCAAGTTTGATAAAACGTTATTGAATTATTATACCATTCAGGAATGTATATTGGGTATTCCAACCGAATTTTTATCACCTACAATCAGACATTTTGGAAAATCACTGAAACTTGATAATCTTGGTAACAAATGGTCTCTACTTGAACTACTTGTTCTTTTAAATGTCATCAGTTTTATATCCTACCAAATGATTTTATGGATCAGATCCATCAGACTTAAACATCAAATGAAAAAGTATATGACTGTCAATTGGTATGATACAATTTCACATCGTCATTATATCTCTTTGATTTCATTTCCTTTTTTTCATCCAAGTTTTTTACAATTTATCAATGTCATGTTACGATACTATACTCTAGTACCCCAAGTATATACCTTCTTTGGGTCTCTGGTTGATTTCATTTCATTTTATGTGGCAATCACATTATCCGTTTCGGCTGGATTTCTGTTGTACCATAAACGAAATGGACGAAATTGGGAATATCGCGAACTTTATGGTAGTAATGCCATCATAACTGCCATGCATATGCTACTAATGTGTCAGATGAAGAGTTGGGAACATATCCATGCATATTACTTGGAAGAGTTTGTAACCCATTTATTACATTGTTTGTCATTTGAAGGTAACATTGATCTTGGAAGTCATTTGGGAGCAATGGTTGGAGTTGTTTTGTACTATAATGTGTTTCAGTATATCCGATCGTGACTCGTGTAGAAAGTGGTGATATTCAAAACTGAAGTGAAAATTGTTGATCCAAAAGAACTTGTAATTAAATTTCGTGAATCAATAAAATTCAATAGTTTAAAAGAAGTGATTAATTGAAAGTTAACGGATAGGATATGATGCAATTGAAGATGCCTCTTCAACACAAAAAGATGGCTGAAACGGCAACTTAAGGGACCAAGTGTCGAAGCCTTGATTTTCACTAAAATGGTGTCACCAAAGCCCACCCCAAAAAGTAGTTTAAAAACCACCGTATTTTTCACTTTCCAAACACCTTATTTCCAATGACGATATCTTGCCAATCCACCACTCCAAAGTATATCATCAAAGGATTTAAACCGTCATTTGAACATACTTATAAAACTACCCCGGCCATTCGAAGATCTTCATTACAACCGATGGTGACCAAACCTACTTATCCTACCGATATTTTAAAACTTTCATCTTACAATGATAATACACTTTCTCAGTCTGACCAAGTATTGGTAGCAAATCAAACTCATTATTCTCCAGAATTGGAATCATTAAAATTGATTACCCCCATGCAAAAGAAACAAATTGAAGCTAAAATCAATGGGGAGAATGTTCAAAAAGAGTTGTGTAGATATTCTAGGAAACAATTGAAACCAGTATTTTTAAATGGAAATACAGTAGAGAGGAGACTGTTTTAATTCCCTGTATAGCAATTTTCTTTTTTATTCATTCCTCAAATACTTGTTTCATTTCTAATATATCTTATTGATTTCAATTCTATAGTTTGATCTGTTGTTTAATTATCTGTCTTTGGACTCATTGACACGTCACCTGACTGTTGTGTTTATACTTTCATATGTTTACCACAAGACCAATCCATACATTCGAGGATACCTTTGATTAAATTACCAAGGATATGACCTTTATAATTTGATCTCATTCAGTGATACATATTAGTATCAACTACTATACAAAACAACCCTTAATACAAACTCAATAGGTGATGGCTTCAGTCTGTTCATTACTGGCTTTACTTGAGCCATGTACAAGAGACTTTCAAATTGCATTATGAATGAATGGTCATGATCCTAATAGTTGTAATAACCAGTCATCATTAAAATTTACTTTTTATCATATTGCATGTAATAATGAATAACAAGTTTATCCAGTCGGGCTTTTCAGATACATTTATCATCATGACGAAAAACTTACTTGATGTTTGTTTTATTCTGATACCTTACAAATGTATATCTATATTGTAGTTTGACAATAGTAAAATAACAAAGTATATGAATTTTATTTCTGTTGATTTTGAGCTTCTTTCCTAGCTGCATCCTGTAACAACTCTGTATCAACCAAATGTGCTGGTAACTTTACATAACGAACAACAGAACCTCTAATAAATGAATTTTTGACAGCCATCTAACCATCAATGATAATATTCATTTACCATATGAGGGAAATTCTTTTGATCTTTTACAACAATATTATCTAATTTAATATTCAAGAATTGATCAACTGATAGTAGAGTTCCTATATATTAAGTTCAAATGATTCAAAACCTGTGATGGATAGATCATTCTTGAGTTCCACTGTTACTGTATTTCCTACCAGTGTCTTGAAAAATGAATAGAATAACTATCATTAATGTCTACTACATCTTTACCATTTCTGTTGGAAACCCTTACATTTTTTCTTTTTTTTTATACATCAAATCATCTTGATTTCAATAGTATTAAAATACTATCATAATTGGTTGGAACAATCCTATTCAACATTATCTAAATGAGTCATTTGAAATTGTTGAAATTTCGTGCGTCTGGTATATAAAGTGTATTCATGTCGGAAATTTACACCAAGATCTAGAAAGAATATTTGGAAAGGTAGCACTAAAAGATTGAGATATTGAATATCTCAACCACGCGAATACCATATTCGCGTTTATTGTCGTTCTCAGATATTGTTATAGATTTGTCAATTATTATCCAATATAAAGTCAAAAAGATTGAAAAATCTAATTCAATGGTCCATATATTCAATATTTAACGTATTAAACTAACTGGACTGGTTGTGACGGTCTTGACAGACTTTGTACTGACAACGATATTGCCATCGACAGGCTTTTTGGTTGTAATAATCTTTTCCACTTTTGTAACAACTCTATATTGTGTTTTCATCAATGTTTCTAAAGCTTCTTCAATGGGATTTGCATAATCAACTGCTACAATAACACCATGATGGATAATCATCATTGTTGGAATACCAGCCATTTTGGAATCTTTGAATAGTTTCAAAAACACAGATTCTTGATCAATAATTGTTGTTAATGATAAACAATCTAATTCAGTTAAAGTTTCTTGAACTCGAGTTTGATCAACAGAATATTTTGAACTTAGATGATCAATATTTGCTGCTATGATTTGTAATGAATCACCAAATCTATTTTGATATTCTACCAATTTTGGGAGAGCTTTTCGACATGGTGGACACCAAGTACCCCAAACTAACGTTAGTTACATATAGGTACTTACAATCAATCAAAACTACATTGGCTGGAGACTTTGAATTGTACCTGTTTTCATTCAAATAAGTAGCTTCTTCCAATAACTACACAAACGTTAATGAATAATCTGGTACATTGAAATTGAAAATAGTGCCTACAAGTGGGGACACGAAATATCGTTTAGCAGCATCATTTTTGTCAATATAATCGATCATTTTCTTTAATTCATCAAAAAATGAATCATTCACTGTACCAATCCAAAAAATGTAATCATTTGGTCCTACACCAATAAAGCAAGGTGTATCAGTATATTCACTTGATTCCCAAAACTCTTTCATTTGACCTGTTACATCAAGACAATGAGTCAAATTTGGTATATCAGGAATGATTGCTTTTAATTCAGATACAGTTTGATGACCATCAATATTGATGGAAATTAATTCTCCATGTTCTCCCATTCTATCTTGTAAATCTAATGCTTGAATCCATAAATCAGATGTATTATCTTTCTCTGACCAAACTAAAATGAATAGGATATAAATTACACACAAAGATATGAGCTGATGGTAATTTTTCAGTCTTGTAAGGTGAACCATCCAAATATTGTAACTGGAATAAGGTTTTTATATCAAATATCTTCCATTGCAATGGACTTTTCCAACCTTCTTTCAAATGTGGTTTAACTGTTGCAGATGGCAGTATACATACTCCATCTTTACATTCTAATTCAACTGTCATGATGCTTTTTTTAATGTGGACATGGTTACTCTTTATATAGTCTCACATCACGCCATTTTGAAACGATATTGTACTCAAGGTGGGACGAAATGTTTTGTTAATTTAGATGTTGCTGGTTCATCTTGAACGTTGCTTTGAAGGACTTGCAAAAAAAAGGGTAAAACTACCAGTACATGTCATAGTTTACTACAAAATAGTATCAATTTGATTTTGGTAATCTAAAATTCATAAAAGTCATTATTAGCAAGTATAAGGTTATTGTCCTACTTTTTTATCCCGCGTTTAAATATACAAAGTTTCTCCAAGCAAACACACATTCAATTATAGTTCATTAAAAGAGAATAAGAGATTATGAATGTACCAGATGAATGTAAAGTATCATAAAATCACGATATTTATTAAGGAATCTGATGCAATTCTTGATTAAAGATACTTTCAAACATTTCTATTGTAAATAATCACAAATCTACCTTGTTTCCCACTCTTTGGCGTTACAATGTTGGATTTGGCAAACGCTTCCAATTCCTCAAAAGCAGACTCGTTACTGGAGACCTGCAACATAAATGCCTTAATATCTTACTTTGATTCCAAGCTTATCTTTCCAACTGGAGTACCGTTCAGATTTCAAATGATCAAGTCTGCCATGTTCAACTGCCCAAGCAGCATTCAACAATCCCTTAGCAAATACGTCCATTGATCCAATATGTGCAATGAGAATATCTTCCAATTCTGTAGATTCTCTTCTCACTTTACAATCAAAATTCAAACCACCGGATGTAAAACCTCCCATCTTTATAATCTCTTTCATTACTAACGTTGCTTTTTTTTCATCCTAAAGTTCAATTTAATTTTGTTACCATTAAAAATTGGTCAGTATCCCAACCCAGTAATTCATCACCAGTATTGCAATCTACGGACCCTAGTTTTCCATACGCGACTGCAATTGCAATATCATGCTCATATGAATGCCCTGCCAAAGTTGTATGATTTGGTTCAATATTTAAAAGGAAATGATCATCCAATTTATAGAAAAGTAAAAATCCCATCACTGTTTGTGCATCATAATCATATTGATGTTTAGTCTATCTGGTTAATGATTTCAATTTTTTACTGGTTCTTTTGGTTTAGGTTCAATGAAGAATTGAAAATTGGCTCCAATCTTTTGTTTGTACTTTACAGCCATATGAAAAAATGAAGCAAGTTGATCCAATTCTTTTTTCAAATCAGTATTTAACAGACTTTGATATCCTAATACATTAGTTAATGAATATTAGGAAGATGAAGAAAGTGTTGATTGGTATTGAATTGCATCACGTACCTTCTCTTCCTCCCCAAAACACATAGCTAAGATTAATTGAGTGACGTGTGGTTACCCAGAACCTAAATACTAAGCTAAAATTCATGTTACCACCCAACTTGTGTGTTACTTCCATGGCTTTCTTCACCTGGCTAGCCGCATAAGCAAATACGTGAATATCAGGATTAGTTGCAGCTCCTACATATAGATGAATTGTACAAGGCACTTACCGTTTGCATAACGAGGATGTGAAAACAAATTAGCAGTACCTATTGCATTAATTTAAAAAAATTACCCCACAATAGCTTAATGCCTGTTTGTTTTTGCTTCTCTAACATATAATCTGTCACTTTTTCTAAAAGATCATTAGTTTCGTCAATTGTATTCAATTCAGGAGCGACATCTCTGTCATGAAATCTAAGATTTAGTTATAATCTTCAAAATCCAAACGTGTAATATTCAATCCTATAGATCAGCCAAATAAACATGAATTTACCCTAATTTCATAAATAACTCAAAAGCAGCATCAACTCTTTCTTTACACTTGGTCAAGATTTGATCGTCAAGAATATCAACTGTAGACCAAGGTCTAATCATGGTTGCAGCACCAAATGGATCAGATCCAACGGCACGAAATGTATGCCAAAAACAAACACCAAACTTTAACCAATCAGCCATTCTCTTCCCCAAAACAACCTGAGATTTGTTGTAATATTTGAATGCAAGAGGGTTTTTAGATCCAGGACCTTCATAAGGAATTGTTGGAAAAGCAGCGAAGGCAGACATTTAAAAATGAAGGGAAAACACGACCTTTAGACTATTGCATTGCCAATGGCAACTCACTCTTTACTCAAATAATGCGATCATCAATAGCCAATTGTATCTTGTTTAAACCATAATTTACCTCATCTTCTGAGTCATCCATCATACACTTCAATTTGCACCCTACCTTTTTTTTTTCGAATTAATTCATGGGTGCAGATACTGGAAAGAAAAAGAAGCAAGATAAAAGTGGTTATCCATTGGAGGTATGAATTATAAGTTACTTATTTTAAAGTGCTCTCCAAAACCTGACTATATTGACCATCGAATTAAGATGTTTGATGAACTCAAAGCAATATATGATGAAGAAATTGCAAACAAACCAAGAGTTCCTATTAAAATCCATATGCCTGATGGTAGATTTATGGACGGAATTGCATGGGAAACTACTCCTTTGTCTATTGCTGCTACCATCTCAAAGTCTTTAGCTGAACGTACAGTCATTGCTAAAGTTGATGGAGTTTTATTTGATTTGACCAGAGTCTTGGAAAAATCTTGTGATTTACAATTATTGGATTTTGAATCTCCTGATGGAAAGAAAGTATTTTGGCATTCATCTGCACATGTTCTTGGTGAAGCTTGTGAAGGTCATTATGGTTGTCATTTATGTATTGGACCTCCAATCGAAAATGGATTTTATTACGAAATGGCTATGGATCGGTAATTTTTAATTTTTGGTTCATTGTTTGTAGTGCTGTTTCAAGTGTTGATTATGATTCTTTACATACTTTGACCAAACGTGCAATTTCCGAAAAGCAACCATTTCAAAGATTGGTTATGACCAAAGAAAATCTTTTGGAAATGTTCAAGGTATTAGACTAATTGAACTAAACATCAGGATAACAAATATAAAGTCCATATCATTAATGATAAAATCCCAGACAATACTTCTACTACTGTCTATAGATGTGGACCGCTTATTGATCTTTGCTACGGGCCTCATATTCCACACACTGGGAAGATTAAAGCATTGAAGGTTACCAAGAACTCTGCTGCTTATTTCCTGGGAGACCAAAATAATGATTCACTTCAACGTGTTTATGGAATTTCTTTCCCTGATAACAAGATGATGAAAGAATATGAACAATTCATGGCTGAAGCCGAAAAGCGAGACCATCGTAAATTGGGAATTGTAAGTTACTTTATGCAATTGTTTTTTTTTAAACATCCTTGTTTATTTTTGAAAGTATTAATATTTGTTTAGGAACAAGAATTATTCTTTTTCAATGAATTATCACCTGGTTCGGCATTTTTCTTACCTCATGGAACTCGAATCTATAATACTTTAGTCGATTTACAAAGATCAGAGTATCGAAAACGTGGTTTCCATGAAGTTATCACACCCAATATGTACAACACTAAACTGTGGAAGATTAGTGGACACTATGCCAATTATGCTGTATGATTCTTTTTGACTGACAATGTAGGAAAATATGTTTACCTTGCCAATTGAAAAAGAAGAATTTGCATTGAAGCCTATGAACTGTCCAGGTCATTGTTTGATGTTTGGTTTGAGGGAACGATCGTATCGTGAACTGCCTTTAAGACTTGCTGATTTTGGTGTTATCCATCGTAACGAAGCATCTGGGGCACTCTCTGGTTTGACTCGTGTTCGTCGTTTCCAACAAGATGATGCTCATATCTTTTGTCGATTGGATCAACTTGGTGTAGAAATGGACGCCGTTTTGGAATTCATAAAATACATTTATGATCTCTTTGGATTTACTTTCTACATGAAATTATCCACTAGACCAGAAAAGTATTTGGGAGAAATCGAAACTTGGGATAAAGCCGAAGAATTATTGCGTGATGCTCTTGTTAGATTCGACCAACCTTGGGAATTGAATCCTGGTGATGGTGCCTTCTATGGTCCAAAAATTGATATTGTCTTGTCTGATGCTCTTCGTCGTCGCCATCAATGTGCCACTATTCAATTGGATTTCCAACTCCCTGAACGATTTAACTTGGAATATCGTACAGATGATCCAGAAAACCAATTTGCCAGACCCGTCATGATTCATCGTGCTGTTCTTGGATCTGTTGAACGTATGGTTGCTATTTTAACGGAAAATTTCGGTGGGTTATGGCCATTCTGGTTATCCCCTCGCCAAATCATGGTCATTCCTATTGCAGCAGCCTACAACGACTACTGTCAAGAAGTACAACAAACTCTTCATGATGCTGGACTATTCGTTGAATCCGACTTATCGGGTGATATGTTCAAGAAGAAGATCAGAAATGCTGAGATTGCTCATTGGAATTTCATTTTTGTGGTTGGGGCTGACGAAGAATCCTCAAGATCTGTCAATTGTCGAAATAGAGATGATCCAAACTCCAAAAACCGTGGTGTTGTCCGTTCATTAGATGAAATTTTACCATTATTGGTTGAGTTGAAAGCAAATCGTTCCAAAGATCAAATTATCTAAATTGTTAATAAAAACCTATTTAGATGAAATATGCGTTTTATTATTGGACAGATATCTAGTAATTTTGGACGTTAGAGTATTTGAAACAGTTATATTAATTTATTAGATGTGTTTAATTGTCTTCATCAGTTTTGGATTTCTTAAAATGCAACAACGAAGATTCCATAAATTCTTGTAGCAACCTCCCTTCTAAAACACCGTCAATATTAGCAGTTGAATGACCAGAGCGAGAATCTTTAATCAAATGATATGGTTGGCACACATAACTTCGGATTTGATTACCCCATCCAGCATCTTCTTGACTAGCATAAGCATCACGTTTAGCTTTTGCCTGAGATAAAAGTCGTTGAGAATTTAATTTGATTTGCAATAATATCATTGCAGCTTCTCTATTCCGAAGTTGAGAACGTTGATCTTGGCACTATAAAGTTAATAGATGGTTCATGTAATTACAGCAGCAACAGTATTGGTGGGTAAATGTGTTATTCGGACAGCAGATTCTGTTGTGTTGACATGTTGACCACCTGCACCTTGAGCTCTCATAACTTCAATTTTTAAATCTTTTGGTTCAATATGAACTGGTTTCATGGAATGCATATCGGAACTTTGAGGTAAAACTTGAACAGATACAAATGAGGTGTGACGTTTTTGCTACAATTATTAGTATGGATTATTAAATGAAGGATATTCAAATAGGTAGATAAATCAAAGTTTATAATGGTGATAGAGGTAAACTTACTTGTGCATCAAATGGAGAGTTTCTAACGAATCGATGAACTCCGGTTTCATATTTGGACCAACCTGGATCTTAGTTGAACAATGAATGTACCATAAGCATATTCTCCTTTGATTTCAATTGTAGAGTTTTTATATCCAGCAATTTCTCCCAAAGTATAATCAACAACCGTTGCTTTATAACCTTGATTGATTGCCCATCGTTCATACATTCTATTAAATACCATTAATTTTTAAACGGTCATTACTTTGTCAATATTTGAGTCCAATCACACGATTCGGCACCACCAGCACCAGCATGCAACTCTATAAAACAACCATTTACATCATCATCATCTGACATGAGTGATTTCAAATAGAATTTATGCAATACATTTTCCAACTGTTCTAAATCTGTTTGAACTACAGTTACTAATGATTCATCATGTTCCTCTATTGCTAATTCCAATAATTGATTTGAATCTTGAATGGTAAGGTTGAAATCATTCAATTGTTGGAAATCTTCTGAAAGTCTTGAAGATAAAGTTTGTAATTCAATAGCTCGTTTTTGATTTGTTGACCAGATATTGTCATCATTCAATTCATTGTCAATATCGTTTAACTTTTCTTGAATATTTTGAAATCTACCTTGTGATTGTATATGGACAATCATACTATTGATTGAATTATTTATTTGATGTATATTTTTAATCCTATCCTTGATGTCTATATGATGAGTATCTGTAGTTGATTGGTATCTAAGATTTTTTGGAAATAAATTCAATGACATTGATTTGAATCGATTTGAAATCGTCCATGATTTTACTACTCTTTTGATGAACATTGGTACTAATTCAATAAATAGGTAAGTAGGTAATTTCTTTTTTTTTTATACAAGTGAAGTAAAACGAACAGAAAATATCTCATCGGATTAGGATATCAAAACACTATCCAAAATACTATCCAAAAATACATCAGATTAGGATTCAAATTAGGATCCCAAATGTGTTCAGCTGGTCATTGTGAATGATAAAAACTAATTGTGAAAAATTCAATTCTTGGAATCTTATTTAAACAATGGAGAAATTTCAATTAAACTCAATGGATAATCAACAAGTCGAAAATTTCAATCATGAAGTCATTCTGGATCATATTCAATCAGAGCATTTTAAACCATCAAGAACGGTCTTAATTGCTGTGGATGATTCTCAAAATACAATTCATTCCATACAATTTGCTATCAATCATCTATTAAACTCTACAACTGATCAAATTGTGCTTATTCATGCAAGAGCAAAAGAATCATCTCAATTATACTTGCCAATCTTGAACGCAGCAAATCCCTTATTTAATGCTTATAAATGTAAACACGTAAAATTAACATAAATAGCCAGCATTACAGAATTCATGAAGCATGAAAAAACACTATCAAACAGTCTATTAAAAGATCTTGGACAGATGTTTATTCAAAAAGGGTTCAATGTTAGAGGTATTTCAACTGCGGGTGACCCTCGATTGGTCATTCAGCATAAGATTGATATTCTTCATCCTGATTTTGTTGTGATGGCAAGTCATGGAAAAGGAATGGTAGCAAGGGCTATTCTAGGATCAGTTTCTTCATATGTGTTGAACAATTCGAAGGTACCAGTATTGATTGTACCATTTTCTGAATAAACTTTTTATAAATGTAAATCTTTGTTTCCAAACTGTTTTATCTATTCTCAAGCGCGTTGAATTTGTTTGTTAAAGAGGTTAAATCCAATTATTTTTTATCAACAAACAACCAAAAATGGCAGTAGAGTTACAAGTATTAACTAGTATTATTATTAATCCTTAGGAATTAAAGTTGGGGGAACGATTGGTAATCTGATTTATAGAACGTTAATATTCTATAGTCAAGCTACATAAATTTTACGTATAAAATAAGAGATTTCTTTCGAGATAAAGCAGATCTTGAAAAAGAATTTAGTCGAAAATTAGATAATCTTGTTAAGAAACACAGTAAAAAGAGAGGAATCGTTGAGGAAGTTAAATTGGAAAATTGGTAAACAACAATCAATCTTATATTAGTGGCATGAAAGAAACATGGGACCGGATACTCAACGATACGTTAGAAAAATCCAAAATGCACTTGAAATCTTCAGAAGTTATCAATCAAACTGTATGTGATAGATTAAAATTATTGGCAATTAAACGCGATGAAGCTAGAAAGCGACATCAAACTTTTGCAAACAAATTTCAATTAGAATGGGAAAAACTTCAGCAAGATTTAGAGAAATGTAAAACGGATTATGATGCTGCTTGTGATTTGGTTGAAGTTGCAAAAGAACGGTATGAATGGGCTGCAGATGACAAGAGTAAAGAAAGACGTAGAAGAATTTGGCATCAAGAAATTCTTGATATGAACAATGCGAAAGTAAGGAAATCATTTTAAATTTACTCTAGAATACTTACCTAGTCACAATTGATATGACCGAGAAGGCTCAAATAAGACATTATGAAGAAGATGTTCCTTCACTATTACTACAATTTCAGGATCTCGGAATATCACATAATAACAGTATTATTGAAATTTGGCAAAGCTACATTAAGTCTGAACAAGAGATTCTTCAAAGTCAACTGGAAATTGTTAAAGGCACTCATGATACGATAAGTAAATGCGATGCGTCTGTGGATACAAAAATTCCACCACCAACTCAGAGATTATTTGACGAGGAAAGTTTACGATTTAAACCATGTGGACTATGGAAAGAAGATGTACGTCAATACAATTCTAAATTGTAGGGAAATATCGTCAAAGATGAATATTCAGTGACTTTTCTGGGAAATAAGCTGGAGAAATGTAAACGAAAGGCACATCAAACTTCTCAAGAAATCAAAATGAGACAACAAGGCCTAATTGGGATGGAAAAACTACTCGAAACTTATCAAAAGAACCCATTGTTAGGGTCTCAAGAAGAAGTATATGAAGAAATATTGTCAGAAAAACAAGCTGTATTTTTGGCAGAGATAAATCTTTTCCGATATAACTGTTTAATGGAAAAGATTACAGACTCAGTGGGAAGTATGCATTTAACTTAAGTTTAAACTCTTAGCATTTCCTCCTGGTAGTTGCCACCATCAATTTAAGCCAACTTACTTTGCTATCCCAGTCGCATGTGATTATTGTCAACAAACAATTTGGGGACTCAATGTGAATAACACCGGACTCTCTTGTAAAGGTAAAATAACATTATTCTTATTTTACAGAATGGTAACATGTCTTGAATTATAACGTTAGTGCATTCAATGCTCACTTGAAATGTGAAATGAAAATACCACCTCAGTGTACAGGAGTAAAACGATTGCTAGACAAGAAGAGATCAGTATCCGATCCATATAAACGAGAATCATTAAAACGAGATATTATTGTCGAAACGTGCCTTTCCAAACCAAATGCCAATCTGTTATTGAATCAAAGTCCTAGTACACTAACGTTTAAAGACTTTTACGTGGACCAAGTCAATCAAATTGATACATCAAAAGCTCTACCTACTATTGTCGTTAAAGATTTAGAACCAGAAAAGGCAAAGAATGAGGAGATTCACAACCATTTGTTACCCCAATATTCTCAACAGGAAAAACACGATGAAAAACATTTGTCTCTGACAGTATCAGAACCATCATTAAACAAGCCTGCCTTAATCAGTCAATCAGTACCTGGTTCCCGTGTAAAAGTATTATATGACTACTATGGAACAAACTCTGAAGAAGTTACTATTTATGAAGGCGAAGATGTGATTATTATCAAACTAGGTAGATATGATTTGATTTATGAGTTAGATGATGGAACGGGATGGACAACCATAATGAAGACGGGAACGATAGGTGTAGTCCCAACAACCTATATCGCAATTGATTTTCCAAAAGATATAGTACAGTCAAACACCACTTTAAATGAAACGCAGTTGGAAATGAAGAGGAAGAGTAACAAAGGAGTATGGTATTCAAAATTGACCTTAGACAATACTTTATGCATATGTACAAAATGGAAAAGAAGAGCTGAGTGTAAATGTTGGTGATTCGGTAGATATTATACACGAAGATGATGGTACTGGGTGGATGATGGTAATTTAAGTGTTGATTTAATTCAAAGGTATCCAATGGATTCACGCAAGGTCTTGTTCCTGCAGCATACATCATCTAGTGTAACGCACTTGTATTTGTTCCTGTATTTTCATCCCAGATGACTCTAATAAACGTAACCATTTTAACACAAGACAAAACAATAGACTTCATTTTAAAATTAATGGACAATGAAAATTCATCAATATCCGATGAATTTTTCGTGCAAGTGTACCATTAATATTTTATTTTTTGGCAAAAGTAACTTTGATTTCTTTATCTGCACTGATTCTGTAACCATGTAATGATTGCTTTGCTACTGATGATTCACCATCGGTATCATATTCAACAAAAGCTAATGATTAGCATTAGGTGTAACATACCAATATCACTCTTTCCTGGAACAAGACGAACTTCTTTGAAACCAGGAAATTGGGAAAACATTCCAACCAATGTAGCTTCGGTGGTATCTTTGGGAAGATTTTGCACAAACAAAATCGCATTAGGTGGTAGATTATCGTCACCGCCAACTATATACACTTAGAGCTGCAAAAAAATACCTTTCTTCTTTGGTTTAGCATCACCAGTTTGATCAGCCTTGACTTTCTTTGACACTGATACAGTTATAATTACTAACATCAAACCTTTTTCTTGAGCTCTTCTTTTTCTGTGCGCTTCCAACTTTGCTGGTCCATCTAGAGAACTCACAGCAAACGCCGGTTCTCGTGCATACTGAATATCCATTGGTTTCTCAAACAATGGAAATCCTTGAGCTTTGGTCATAGCCTCAGTAGCAGACTCTATTGAATCGAAAGATACAAATGCTTGTCCTCGATGTCTAATATTTTTTTTGACTCGAATATCAACAATGGTACCAAAAGTTGAGAAAATGGTTTCCAGACCAACTTGAATAGCTGAATTTGGTTAATTCAATTAGTTTAATACTTTTTTCTTTCAATTTCTCGTTTAGATTTCGGATATATAAAGTAGCTTGGGGCTAACGATCAATAAGGACAAAAGTACAATTGTGGGAGGGGGAGCTTGAGGTCTTCGCTCAGGTTTTCCCATAGGGATCATCGGAATAAAGGGGGGAGGGAATGGAGGAGGGACTTGCATTGTAGAAAAACTGAAAAGAAAGAAATTCACGATCTGGCTTTAGTATCACATTTCGATAAGAGTAAAACTGGAGATGACTCTACTACAAGACTTTATTAAATGAACATTTTCAAACAATCAAATTAAAACTTAAAAGTGTGAGGAGTTTCTGGGAAAGATGGACCAGTACGTTGAATGACAACATGAGCAAGATAATGCCCACCTGCAACACTTTGTTCGTGACTTTTACCTTGAACAAATTGTGATAAAAATCCACCACAGAATGCATCACCTAGAATGAATAAAATTCGCCAAATTACCTGCTCCATTGGTATCAACGATTTTGCTTTGTTCAATGGCAATAATTGGAAAAGTGGAAATCTTTCCTTCGTAGCATACAATGGTGTCATGTATACCTTGAGTGAAGACGACCAATCTTGGGCGTGAGGAAAGCTTTGGAAGGGCGGCAGCCTTCAATGCGATTTCCTTGACATCAGTGGTGTTGAAGTTTTGAGACACAGAGAATGCTTCAGCTTCAGCTTCATTTCCAAAGAGTACATCAACATAAGGCATTAATTCATTTAATGGTTGGGTAAAGAATTGGGATACAAATGGAGCTGATAAGTTCAAAGAGAAAGTTTTGTTGTTATCCAAGGAATGCTTGGCAATTTTCATGGCGGATGGAGGGGAGACTGTGAGGAAGTAACCACCAACATAGTAAAACTTTGCATTTTCAACAAAGTTCCACACTTCAGGTTTTTCCAAATGGTCAATGGAGAATGCATTAGCAGCTTGCAAGTCAGTTACAAGACAACGATGGTGACCAGTAATCAAAACAGCACATCTACCGGTAGGAAGATCAGTAAGTTGGTAAATAGTATGTAAACCATCCTTCTTTGCGGCAGCTTTCAGGATTTCACAGTTTGAATCTTTACCAACGGCACCAGCATAAACGGTTGAGTTTGCAGGTAGTAAGTATTGAGCACCACGTAGAGTATTTTGAGCAGCTCCACCGGCAATATAAACAACTAAAGATAAATTAAGCAACTGTTATCATACCATCGTAGTTTTTGACCAATTCATCATACAATGGTTTGTGAACATCTTCAGCCAAGATCGCATCGTTATCTTTCAAGTTGTACTTGGTCAATAATTCAGTCTTTACAACAGCAGAGATATCTAGTAAAGGATTTTCGATTCCGAAAAGAATTGGTGAAGACATTGCAAGGTTGAGAGGATTTCTGTATTTTTTTTTTTCGTATTTATAAATGGTTGGCTGACATAAGCCCTGTACTACTAATTGGTCTATAAAGGATCGAAAGTATCAGAATGAATGACGTAAATAATCTATCAATGTGCAAAAGGATGGTTTATTAAATCCTATTGTTGTCACTAAACGGATCAAATTCACTAATATTGCCATATTTTTGTCGCGATGGAGTATCTGCAAATGGATTATCTTCTTTAGCTTTGACAGGGACACTGCTAAAAACGGAGTTGGTTTGCATGTTTTGATGAATGTTGTAATTTGGACCTGTGTTGGTGGGCATCGAACTACCAAATGGATTGTTGTTGTAGTTACTCATTACTTCTTGGTTTGATGTTGTAAATGGATTATGTACTTGTTGTGGAGGATAATGAACAGTTGCAGAGGAATTGTAATTAACATTTGCAGAAGGATTTGTATATGAGTATCCTGTAGCTACAGGGCCACCAGTGCCAGTGTATGAGTAAGAATTACTGTTGGAGTAAGAATTGCTGTATAAGTCATTTCTGGTGGAAGATTGAGGGAAATCAGTTATTGCACTGCTAGTATTACGACCAGCATTACTGGGACGACCTTCAAATGAACTGGATAACATGCCATTGTCCGCCAACAGCAATTCAACAGCATCTTGAACTTTCCAATCTGATAAACTCAATGCATTTCTAATCTTTCCTTCGTCAGTGAATCCCATTCCTACCATCAGCCAATTGAATACAAACCTCCGATCGTTAAAACAGCTTCTTTCTTTTCATCATCTAATACTGAAAACAGATATTCCGGTTCTCTTGGGGGAGGTTTTGGTTTACTTTCTTCAATGGCAGCTTGAGGGTTTTCAATGTATTCGATCGCTTGTTGAATTTGCCCACCAGAATGATAAAGTGCTTTTCTATTTAATGCAGTGTCTTTGAATCCCCATGATGCTAATAGCTTTAATGTACCTGCAAAGTCTTCTCCCTCTAGAATGTCTGACATTGTGAAGGAAAACTCACATGTTGATCACAATCAATTCGTCACACAGCAATTTATCTCTTTGAAACAAAAAACAATTTTTGGAAATAGTAAACTATGGATCAAAGAGTATTATATTAAAATATCTTTTCGTTCATGTACATTCAGTGTTACATTAGGCCCACAGACGATAACATTAGATTGGTTACAGATACCCTTTATGTTAGACATATATTCCTTACAATAAATTAGTAGCGACCTTTTCCACCAATTTAGTGTCCGTACAACATGTATAGTGAACTGTTATATTCTTATTTAATTTTTCATTATGTTTCCTAAATTGTTTTTCAAAATATGCACCTCCAGCTTTTGCAGACTTTGGTTCTCCTAAATTCATATTAAATTATTAATAAAAATTACCTGGAAAGTCTGGAAATGTATCCTTGATGGGGACCAAACAAACCTTTTTCTCAAACAGATCTTTTTTGTTGAAGAGCAACAACATACACGATCGAGTCAAAAGTTTGTGTTGTAATATTTCTTTAAATAGATTTAATGCATCCACCATTCGATTCATTTCCGGATTTTCTGCCATCATTTGATCATAC